>VSDK01024659.1:52462-69433 GCA_009767595.1 Symbiodinium kawagutii
CACGGATCCGTTTGGTAGATGTAATGCAGGGGGGCATCATCGCTGATGAACCTGACCTGCGATGCAGTGGTGGAACTGGATGATTCCTTAAAATTGATGTCGCCATGTCCCAAGTTGTCCACCATGCTTTTGGGCCGCGGTGCTGGCTTGAAGGGGACCAGCTTCACGGACTTTGTGGCGAGCTCCGATGCGGAACGCGCAGCTGAAATTTTATTGTCTACCAGCGAGAACAATGGTACAGCTCATGCCTTTCATACCCACCTGGTGGATAGCTGCTGCAGCAAGTTTCGAACCGAAGTGTTTCAGGTGAAGTACTGGATGGCCAATGGGAAACAGTGCCATCTTCTTGGACTCCGGGAGTTGCTGAGTTGGAAGTGTCCGAGTTATTATTCTTACACCTTGGAAACAATTTGTGATGAAAGTGCTACATTTTGGAATTTCCACTAGGAACTCTTACATGTGTTCATCCCTTGAAACAATTTCTGTTGAAAGTGTTTGGAATTTCCATTAGTGACACTAGTGCCAAACCTTTTGGACGTGTAGTCAGGAAGAGGGTGCGATAAAAACAAAGATATACAAAGCCACACATGTGGTTGGTTTTGCTGAGCGTGGAGGGCATAGAGGTTGGGACGTTTGCAAGAGACGGTTGAGTTGCCCAGGTGCCATTTGTGGGGCAGGTTTACCAATGAGACCAACATCACAAGCTGCTCATTTGGCCGGCACGCAGTTTCGAGGGCAAATGTCGCATCATGTGTCCACAGTAGCTGCATAGCCGTGCGTAGCCGTGTCGCTGCGTGACCTTTGCTTAGGTTCACGGACCTGAAGTCCTTGGCTGGCAACGCCACCGATGCGATCCCAGATGAACACAGAGCAGAAAGCGGCAAGGCACGCTCCAGCGGAACGTCTTTGTGCAGCAGCCGCCCTAGAGCCTTCAAAAAGACACTTGCCAGAAGTTAGACTCAGTTAGACTTCCCAAAAAGAGCAGTGGGAAATACTTTGTACATCTTTGTACCTGGTTCACTGCCATATCTGTTCGAAGTATCGTGCCAGCAAATGAGGTGCAGGTATTTTTGAAATAGTAATTGTTGAAAGTGAAACTCGCGACACTTGTTTCTTTTGTCCTTTTGGCAGCTCCCACGTAAGGAAACAGCGACAAGAAGCTTTTTTGGTTCTGGACATGGAGGAGCGAGTGGTTGATGGCGCTTCTGCACCCTTTTCCCAGCTCACTGGACTGGGGCTGGAGGAAGTATTCTCAGGAGAGATCATCTCTGAGCTAGAAGAAATTCAGCAGAAAGCCAAGTCTGTCACCAAAACCAAGCTTGGTACAAATGCCATAGAGCTTTCTCATGGGGAGAGCTCGGAGAGACCAGAACTTTTGTCAGATGAAGCGACATTCTTCAAGAGCATGCCATTACACATGAACTCCACTGTTGTGGACCTTGCCGGGCTGCTGAAAATATACCTGTCACGACTTGGCCAGCTCCAGATCATCCTATGCTGCAAGGCATGGGAAGTTTCGCAAAAGCGCATTGCTCTTTGATGCCTTGCGTGGCCAACCTATCTCAAAACCCAACACGGAATGATGAGAGACGCGTTTCACCCTTGTACATACGGCATTGGAGTGTCAATCACAGTTGCAGCGCTAGCTGCGCTCGCCCTTTGCCAAAACGGAGGCTTGTACTTGGCTTCTTGCTGCAGAACACGCACATGTGAGCAGATCGGTGGGAGAATAGCTTGCTCTTTGCAAAATTTTGTCAAACCCTCAAACCCATGAACCTCGACCATTGCATGCACCAAAAACGGGCAAAAAATGATGTACTTCCCGATCCTATTTTGAGTTGAGCCCACCTTTCCTCTCCACCCACCCCAGAGGCACCAAGAGGCACCGCTGGCAATGGATTTCCAATCTTATGTTGGGATGAGTTGCTCCGGCTCTGAAAAGAAAATAGCAAACTTATGTGGACATCCCTTGAACAGATGGGCAGAACAAAGAAGCTTGGCATGTCAGCTTCATGGCAGGAATCATAGCACAGACGCCGCATTCAATTCGCAGTAGTCAAATGCTTTTTGCCACTATCGTCACAACCCTGACCAGCCAAAGTTTCTTTTAGTCTTGTTATCCTGCCAGTGTGAGTTCCAATGCGCGAAGTTCAACCTTAGCCATGGGTGGCAAGGGGAAAAAGGGCTGGAAGGCTGGGTCCGTCCCTGGCCTCGCCAGAGTGTTCGGTTGAACAGGGCCTGCTTCACAGAAGCTTCGGGAGATCACGACAGGGGGTTGCTTGCCCCTCCAGCATTGCTGCATTCGATTGGTGCCCAACATGGTTCCCCTTTCAATGTTTTTTCCCCAGATAGCTGACAAGCTATAAGGGGTTCTTACTTCTCTATGGTAGGGCCTCGAATCGGCGCTTTTGTTTGCGGCTGCTTTGCCGCTGCTCATGCTTGTCTCCCTTTGTCTCCCCTTTGTCTCCCTTGTGGCTCTGGATCGGCGCTTTCTTTGCCGCTGCTCTGCCGCTGCTCATGCTTGTCTCCCTTTGTCTCCCCTTTGTCTCCCCTTTGTCTCCCCTTTGTCTCCCCTTTGTCTCGCCTTTGTCTCCCCTTTGTCTCCCCTTTGTCTCCCCTTTGTTTCCCCTTTGTCTCCCCTTTGTCTTTGCCTTGTCTCCCTTGTGGCTCTGGATCCGCGCTTTGTTTGCTGCTGCTCTGCCGCTGCTCATGCCTGTCTCCCTTTGTTTCGCCTTTGTCTCGCCTTTGTCTCCCCTTTGTCTTTCCGATCTATGAAAAATAGTGTGCAGGGCGCGAACAAGTACACAACCTAAGATCTATGAAAATATTTTTGTAAACAAACCAGGCAATTCAAAACGCAGGTTTATGGTACACACCCTGGAAGTCCTTGTGCGCAATGCGCCCACTATCTGGGATCTATGCTGGTGTAATCTTTCCTTTGTCTCCCTTGTGGCTCTGGAGCGGCGCTTTGTTTGCCGCTGCTCTGCCGTTGCTCATGCTTGTCTCCCGTTATCTCTCCTTTGTCTCGCCTTTGTCTCCCCTTTGTCGGCTCTGGATCGGCGCTTTATTTGCCGCTGCTCTGCTGCTGCTCATGATTGTCTCCCTTTGTCTCCCCTTTGTCTCTCCTTTGTTTCCCTTTTGTCTCCCCTTTGTCTCCCTTTGTCTCCCCTGTCTCCCTTGTGGCTCTGGATCGGTGCTTTGTTTGCCGCTGCTTTGCCGCTGCTCTGCCGCTGCTCATGCTTGTTTCCATTTGGCTCCCCTTTGCCTCCCCTTCGCCTTCCCTTTGTCTCCCTTGTGGCTCTGGATCGGCGCTTTGTTTGTTGCTGCTTTGCCGCTGCTCATGCTTGTTTCCCTATGGCTCCCCTTTGCCTCCCCTTTGTCTCCCTTGTGCTCTGGATCGGCGCTTTGTTTGCTGCTGCTCTGCCGCTGCTCATGCCTGTCTCCCTTTGTCTCCCCTTTGTCTTCCCTTTCTCTCCCCTTTGCCTCCCTTTATGGTTTACACCCTGGAAATCCGTGTGTGCGATGTACCCCCTATCTAGGGTCTATGCTGGGGTAAATTTAAAAATGTTTTAAAGGCATGTTTGTACAATTGCAATTGCATTAGATTGGAAGGGGAACCATTTTGAACAATGGTGCCCAATTTTGAACTAGTAAAATCAAATGCCCCTTTTTACATTCGAATTTCCAATCTCGAACAAAAAGAGGCTGAACCTTGGTGCCCTTAGTTGCACAACTGCCTATGTGATTCCCAGCCCCAGGGGAGCGCGCCACCCATCTCAAAGGGCAGCGGTGGCAAGGCAAGGCCTGTCCTGGTCCCGAAGCATTCGAGTGATGCCAAGCCTTCCCAAGCAAACTTCAGAACACATCCAGGCATGTGTTTGAATCCTGACAGCGGCGGTTCTTGTTGGGTAAAAATCCTTACGGAATTCCAACAAATTTAATACTCACAGCGTGAATCAAATCTTCGTGACTTTTTGGTGGGCTACTTTTCCAGGAGCCTCCGAAAGTGTCATCGTTCCTTGGCAGGGCCTCGGCATCCAAGTGCACTATGGGCCAGTCCTGGAGGCACAACTGTTTTGCAAGCTCCAGAGCGATGAGGGTGTGGACATTCCTTGTGCCCATGTGTCGAGGCTATCTTAATATTTGTGGCATTTTGTGCCGCCAGTCTAAGTGCATCCAAGTGCATCCAAATGCATCTCAGTGCATCTAAGTGCATCTAGGTCCTATGATGTACCATGAAATGTCATGAATCTCTGGTTCTGTTCGTTTCGGAATCCGATCTCCGTCCCAGGCTCCACCTCTCTATGCCCAGCAGCCCATGAGTCATGTGCCCAAAGCCTGCGAGCTTCGTGGCGCCCAGGCGCCACGGACGGCTAAGGGAACGGCCAGTGGCTGATGTGTAGTACGGAACGGCCCCCGGGGCTTGACCTGAAGTAGCTGGTGATTTACCTTCAACTATAGGGGTTTATTATAGTTTATTTCTATGGATGTAACAGTTCCAGCCATTTCTTGGGGTGGTCAAATGCTGGTAGGTGGTGAATTTGGAAGTCGATGATCGTTGCTTTGCAGTTGGTGCTTGCCGTCAGCGGTGGTCATTGCTTGGGTTGCTGTTTCTGGTTCTCGGGCTGCTTATCAACTATCATTTAGCGCACCTTTCATTGCTGGTTTTTAGGGCTCCGAAAAAGGCCACCCACATCGTGCTGAGTACCTGGCTGAAGCTGATGTGTTCGCTTCTCATTCTATATTTAATATTTCTATATGGCATGGCAATAAAAATGCAGTGCGACCTCTTCTGCCATATCAGTGTCATGTGTAAGGGGGTGCTTCAAGTGTATTGTATTCAAGCGAATCATGTCATATGAGATCAAGTAGTTTCGCTGAGTTGCAATGTATCTGAATCAAATCTCATCATTGCATACAAACAGAACGTGCCGCGATGCAACGCTATGCAACATACCAAGCTGCTGGGAGACTAACGAAAGCATATCATGCATTGCGCCAGGCGATGCATCATAGATAGCATGTTTAACCGTATCAGAACATGTCGCATCAGAGCATTTCGCATCACATCAGACCATATGCTTTCAGTTCTTTTTGTGTGCGTGCTTTCTATGATTGCACCGTATGCTTTCCAACTGAAAAGGTCATGAAGAACCATAGCATCTAGTTTGTGTTTGTATGCGTATGCATGCTATGTGTTTGCGACAATCTCAAGGTTTTTTGATTACCGTACATAGTGGTCTCTCAACCTGGCCTCGACAAGAGTTTGGAAGATTTCGCATTTCTACTGTGCAATATGGCGAGCTTTGGGCAAAAACCAGAAAATCCCGACGGTGGAGAGAGAGGGAGAGAGAGGGAGAGAGAGGGAGAGAGAGGGAGAGAGAGAGAGAGAGACAGAAAAGAAGAAGAACTCCTTCCAACTTGTTTTGCCTGTCAGCACAATGGGTGAAAAGTCAACCAGGGGCGACAGTGTTAACAATTTTCAATGCCTTCGTTCTCCAACTTGGCTCCGGGAGGTATAAGAAAGTCGAGAAGCCAGTCGATGCTAGAAACACAGTATAAAGGGAACCCATATAATAGAAAGGTCATAAAGTCAACGGATCAAAAAGCGGGGAAAAGTCAAAGTCAGGGAGTTGAAAGTGTCAGAGCTCAAAAAGCTGAAAGCAGAACAGCTGCTTGTCATTCTACCTTTGGATTTCGGGAACGATTTGTTTTTGTTCTGTGCTTGGGCAAGCCTGTGTTGCGGACACAGTTGCCACGTTTGCCACGTCAGGAGGCTAACCTAATCACAAGCCATAGAAGGCTGCTGCACTTCTGGAAGACGTGGGGAACTCGGGAATTGGAATGGTGATTTTCATGCAGCTAAGCCATTCGGTTGCCTGTTTTTGACTTGGGAGCCATGTCCGCATGAATTTCTTGACCAAGCTGGTGGGATCTTGGCGAGTGCTGCCTTTTTGTCATGACACCTAGGGTTGTCCCGACTGGAAAAGGGATGCTCAGTATGTCATTGACTGATGTAAAGCAGCCAAAGGATCCTGTGAATAGCATCTTCAAAAGTAGCGGCTCACCGTCAGAATCAAAATTGGAGAAACTTACAAACAAAAAAGGCACCTCATCAGCATATATTCAGTATGAATAAATGATTACAATGAGAGAGAGAGAGATATATATATATATATATTTTGTAAACATCTAATATGTATATTGAAAAACCTGCACAGAGCATTAGCCACAGGTCCAATTGGTCGGATTGATTCTCACACAAATGAGGTCTCCCTACTACATACACAAGGCCGGTCGGGTCCAGAAAGTTGCTGTCGGCCTTTGAGATGCTGTTTGGGTTTGGATGTCAGGCTGATAAGTCTCGAAAGTGGCGTTTGACAAAGTCGTTGGGAGCTCACGCTTTCCGCAGGTCCAAAATGGTCCTCTTGGGAAGTTACTTTTGCACCTACGGACGCGCACACGCGTGACATGTACACACCCACATGTTGAATCAAAGGTGTCTGGTAGATTTATGCGTATGCACATTAGTGTAGCAGACATGGAAGGAGAGAGAGAGAGAGAGAGCACTTTTCCCACACAACGATGACACTACCGTTTTTCCCAAGGGCGACGCCCAGTGCGGAGGACCAGTGTCGACCTTGGAGAGATCGTACACGACTTGCTAAACATACAGACCAAGTCATTTAAGACATAACATGTTTCAACAATCCCATGGCAGGATTCCTTGTCCACCAGCTTAGGTTAGTTGCCATTGTGAAAGCCGGTGGTTTGAGAGCGGCACTCAGTGTCCTCAAGTTTAGATGTGGCGCGTTCAAAGAGTTGGATAGGCGGACCGTGCCACAGTGAACCAAAGAGAATTTCACATCGATAGAATTTTCCTTTCAGGTCACGAGTATTTTCCTGTAGAGATGCAAACAAGGACAGGTGGCAGGCCGTCTCACCGTACCTGACATGTTCCCCAACCTTTGGTTCCAAGTGTCAAAGCCACTCATCCACCTGATCGTTCTTGAGTTTCTAGACTGCCAGAATGAGTCCTCTTCTGAACATGAAGGCAAAATTCATCATGAAGTGGTGCATCCTTGTGCTTTTGGAGCTTCAGACACCTTGAAAGATCTGGTTTGCCTCTATGGTTTGGCGCCACCAGGAGCCTCCTCCGTGCCAAAGGAAAGGCAGCTGAGAAGCAGGTCTTGGAGGCTCTCAAGAGGTGCCATGTCCGTTGCGAAGTTGCTGCGGGAGCAGTCTGGACCGATGGCATGTTCAGTGCATGTGCCCGTGCGAGACAGACCTTTTGTCACGCTGGTCCACAACACATGATTGCAATTCTTTCTAGAGCTTTCTTGGTCATTGTGCGCGTGGTTCAGTTTCGGAAACAATCTGCGTTGGGGTATGCCAAGCCTGTCTCGTTGTGTCGCATGATCGTTTTGGCTCAAGAGTTAAGGGGTTCCAATCTCCTTAGCTTGGTGGCGTTTTGATTGGCAGCCTTGCTTAGCAGGCGTGGATCAGCAGTCAGATTGATGAATTATTTGTGCTGTGGATTTGCATGGTTGCAGGGGTGCGGTCGCCATGGCAATGTCGATGGCAAAGTCAACGTCTTTGCCTGGTGCAACAGGGAGGGGGAGAGCGGATCTTCAGTCACTATCCTCTTCTGGCAAGCTGGGTGCTGAATTTTTTGGCATTCATACAGGCACAATATGTGCATAGGTTCATACGATAGAATGATTTCCTGTCCAAGTTCACGCATCTTCTACTTTTGATTTACTTCGGGACCTCACCTGCGTGATTTCGTTTCATCAAACTGTGCATAGTGACTTTTTGTTTCTACAGTTTCATTCTGCACTATGTGATTCCATCAGGGCGTCACCATGCCTTGGCACTCCAATTCGATTTGATCCACTAGTAATCCCATGTTATCCTCATCATGAGCCTCAATGCACAGCATGCGAATGGAGTGAGAAGTGGGGTCCTATGGAAAATCTGGGTCTCAGGCCTATGGAAAATGGGTACAGAGAAGCCAAGAGGCTTAACAGGAAACGGGAAGCAGGCGCGCGTTGACTACGGACATTTGCTGTGAAGGGCAGGTCAAAGGATTTGACCTTAAAAGTCATCGCGCCATGACTTCCTTGTTGTCAATAGAGTGCCAGGTGATGCCACTGGAAGATCTACAGATTTTTGTGTGTCCTGTTTGTGTTTGTGGCCCGGCCATTCGCATCACTGATTGTTCAGGTGACTCTAGCATTCAAAGTCGGTGGGGATCTTGACTCAGCAGTGGATCGGGAGAAAGGACTCCCCATTCTTTGTTTTTGTTTTCTTTTTGTATGCTGTTTCTGAGCATTTGATTCCTTCGTATTCTTGTCTTGTTTTAGTTGTGCCCTCCTTTTGTCAAACTTGCTCTTGTAGCCAGAAATGAAGCACATCCACATTTCAAGCAGGTTTTGGGGAGGCACTTGTCCCGATGCTCGGACGACAGGACCAGAGGTGACCAGGCAGCATCGTGAACTTGCTGGACTTCTGAAGACTGCAGGCGGTCCTGGTGTACAGCAACGCAATGAACAAAGTGCAGGAGATTGTCGAGACCGTACTGGACCATACTGACCATACTCGCAAAACTTTTGTGATGTACTTCATGCGTGGTGTCGGTGCTGTTCCTGATACTTGATTCAGTTTTGAAATTGCTGTGGATCAGCGTGGAGCACTTGCTTGGATCACAATTGCTATCACCTAGTTTTTGGGATGCCTGGAATTCATCAAACGTCTAGCTTTCCGGCCGTTCATTGCTCCTAATTTTTCCATTCATTCCCATCGAATTGCCTGGTTTTTCCATGCATTGCTGCATTGCCATGACTTGACGAGTTTCCCTGGTTGATTCCCATGACTTGCCTGGTTTTGTTGTTTGGAGTCGCCTGGAGGCTGGCGCATGATGTACACTGAGCAGCCCCCAGAACCTCCAGTGGCTGAAGAGGAGCCCTGCGAGCTGGTTCAAGCAGTTCACCAAGCAATTTCATGGGGGATAAAAACCAACAATCATAGGGAAAACCAGGGTTAATGATAGGGGAACCAGGAATACCGGGTGTTTGACCCACTGCCATATTGATAGAGGATGCGCGATATGATGGTGCTAGCGTACTCACAGATACGTGATGGTACACTACTCGCAGATACATGATACACGCTATGATGCATGGTGCATGATACATTGCCACCAGATTCATGATGATGCATGCATACTTCAGAGACTCCGATGCTGATATGCAATCTGTGTGCCTACGCCAGCAGGCAGCATGCCATGAAGTTGCAATGCGTCTGGCCGCGTTGGGCTGTTAAAATTTTTTCCTGAGCAGACACCAAATACTGCACATGGCGGTGCGTTGCGCTAATGTATTTCAAGCATTTAACAATTTCATTGCTTTGGCGGACATGGAAGTGCAGCACGTTGCAGTGGTGCATGCCTGCATCAGTTGCACTACATTGCATCTTCACGCAACACTGGACCAAATTATACTACAGAGAATTTTCTGTACTTTTCACCACCATTGGATGAGGTTGCAGTAGTGCATGCAGTATGCCACATTGCATGGTGTCTTGTCGTATTCCAGGCATGATGGTCAATACATTGATGTACATTTGCCTCCACGACTTGGTGCAGGATACTGTCCCTCGAAATATGCGTTGCCCCAGGGAGGCTCCGGCATGGATCAAACATGACAAGCAGGTGGGCAGGGGACGGGGGACATGGGGGGCATGGGGGGCACGGGGGACAGGAGCACGGGGGTTGCGTGACATCATTGGGTGGGTCTCAATTGAGCTGCGGGAAACCTGGCAGATCTGATGGCTTTGGTTGATCTGAAACTGCTTCGGCCACACAAGTGTCACCATAGGAAGAGAAGGCACCTAGGAATTTGCACAGCCCCATGTCTTGAGAGCGCTGCCAAAGGTTCTGCGGTTCTATGGCTTCTTCCAAGAGACTGTAACAGAACGGCCGGACGAGAATGCTCGCTACAGACACGTCTCCATCATGTACCACATGGAAGACGGAACTATGTCGATGCATGAGGCTAAAGTTGAAAACTCAGGAATTGCTCAAGGTCCCTTCCTAAAGCGACAAAAAGTGATGCGCGAGGATGGCTTGGCATATCTTGGGCCCGATGATTTGAAGGTGGGCACAGAGATCACCATCTTTGGCCGCACCATTCACATCAATGGATGCGACCGATTCACTCGATGGTTCTTTGAGCACGAGCCTCAGCTTGGTTGCTTTGCCATGCCTTGGTATACCTTGATCTTGGAAGTGCGAAGTCACCTGGAATCTCTTTAGATATGAGGTAGCAAGCAGCAGAAACTTGAATACTGATGCGAACATATGCGAAGCAGCTCAGGCAAAATGGCATTTCGCTTCCTCCTGAAGAGCCCATCATCGAGGACCAGTGGCAGAAGAGTTACAAGCTGCGGAAGATGATCGAAAGAGGGGAGATGCCCTTGTCCCGGGCTTCGGTTGATGTATCTGTGCTGAAGGGCGAGCGTTGGAAGGGATGTTGCCCTTGTGCAGAAGGCTCTAAGGATGCTGGGGATGTAGGGAAGGGCACTCTTCAACAGGGGATATGGAAGGGCAACGCCCCTCAAGAGGGAGCATGTTTGAAGTTCTCTAACTTGTCTAAGTTGTCGGAGATTTCTTGTTTGTCAGTTAGTTAGTTAGTTAGTTAGTTAGTTTGTTTTGTTTTGTTTTGTTTTGTTTTGTTTTGTTTTGTTTGTTTGTTTGAGAAATTCTCTGCCGGCATTTGAGGCAAAGCACCTGGCCAAGTACATGAGCGGAGCTCCTCATGTCGATATGAAATTCACGCAGTTTGCTCTGAACGAGAGGACCTGAGGGATGGGATCCCCCCAGGGAACTGGGATCCCCAGGGCGACCCTGAACCTCGTGTTGTTCAGCCGTGAAGAGGGTTTACTGAGTTTACTGCAATCATTGCTTTCAATTCAAGTTCTGCACTTCCCTGAGCTTTTCATCGGATTCAGTGATTCAGTGGGTGCATTTTGATTAGTCAATTCCAATCTCAGTTGAGAATTCTGTCATTTTGGCATTGAGTTGTATTGATACATTTGGCTTTGAGATGCATTGAGATCTATATCTTGATTAGTCAGTCCTGATAAGTCACTTGGTGGGTGCCCTGGGTTTTCCTCGTGGTGCCTGCGAGGAAGGTGCTTCGCTTCAAGGCCTACTGGGATGATCACACGCCGCCACCCGACGAGATCCAGAATTATCCAGATATCCCCGGACCGCAATTTTCAAGAAACACAGCAAGAAACGACTTTTTTCACGCATTCGTTTGCTTGTTTTAGTCAAAATGAGTCGAAACATTTGCAAAAAAGACATGATTTGGTCTTTGCTTCACCATAGTCGTTAAAGTTCCATGTTGCTTGGTCTTGGGTTTCCAGATCTTGAAGCTAAGCCATGGCCACAGTGTGTATTTGGTTTTTTAACTGGGATGCAAGGGGACGCTGTGCCCAGTGGGAATACACACATCGCCCAAAGAAAGTGAAGGACCTGCAGAAGGGTGACTTGGGAGCTCAATCCAGCAAGCTTGGCAAGATATCACTTAAAGACTTACAGTAGGCATATTGCCTGGAAAGGGCTTAGTTTGCTGTATAAACACTGATGAGAGCTTAGCTTCAGGTATGGGGCACGGATCTATTTCATCATCCATTACTTTTTGGCCGACAACACCGTGGAGATCAACGAAGCTCAATGCCGCAACTCTGGCCGTGATGCTTACCCGGTGCTCGCCTTAGTAGACCTAGGCTGATGTAATGCCAAATGCTTTAGGGATTCTGATGGGCTTCGCGAGATGTCGATTTCATCTTAATTTCATGCCATTCTGTGCTGGGATGCGGATCTTGACCAAGATGTTCATGAAGCGCGGCCAGCTGTCCAAGAAGAACCAGGTCCTTGCCGTACCAGGCCGGAAGCCATGAGCCCCTCAGGTTGTGAGGTCCACCGCACCGCAGTGTGGTCTTTGCTTTCAGGCTTGCTGGCGGCAGAGGGCCAGATCTACTACCCCCACGACTTCCGGGTGGGACAATCCATTGACGTTTGGGGACGAAAGCTGGTGATCTACGACTGCTACTCGATGGAAGAGGGTACACCCAGGTGAGTAGCGTGAGCAGCGTCATGTGGCCAAGTAAACTCTGTACAGAAATACGGACCTATTCCAGGTCCGACGTTGCTTTTTCTTCTTGTTGGCGGGAGGATGTGTCGCAGTCAAGCATTAGAATGGATTCTTTTGGGACCAAAAGCTTCGTAGTAACGCTTTGCCTCTAGGTGGTGGTGACGGTGGTGGTGATGATGATGATGATGATGATGATGATGATGATGATGATGATGATGACATTTGTTCAGGACATCCTGAGTCCTAGGCTCGCAGTGTGATTCTCCAGTGCGCTAAGGTGATGATGCCACACAGAAGTTCTACCAGAAGTACATGGACATCGACCAGCGCCAGGCCATTGCACGTCACGCTGTGCTGAGTTGAAGAGTTGTGTGCCAGTTGTACCGTGCCTCAGGGATGCATTGATGTCTCGGAGAAGCCGGTGACACACTTGAAGCTGACACCACCTCCGCACAACGGAGTCGGACGAGAGGAGGACCTGAGTGCCGTGTTCTGCAAACCGGTCACTGCCAGGGCCCTTGTGTTCTCAGGACTCCTTGATCAACTGCAGCATGATTCAGCCGAAGCCTCCGAAAGTGGACTTGGAGAGGTTGATGTTGTACACTGGCGAAATCATGAGGTTCGAATGCGAGATGGTGCAGCTTGGCATTGAGAGGGCCGGGACAAGCTTTGGCATCCAACACTTGGGAAAGCCATGGAAAACCATTGATACATGGCCATAGCATGGTCAAACTGCTGGCTGTGGTAGAGTCATTGGCGCTCTGCCTTGGGCACGGCTATAAAAGGTTCTTCTGAGATCCTGCTTTTTACTGCTTTTCCCCCTCAACTTACAAGCTGCATTGCAAATCTGTTTGGGCCTCGCGAAAATCTTTGGTAGTTCAGAATCCCACTCCCAGTTGGGTCATCGCAATTGGCCCCACTTGTTGAGGAATGGAGAGCCTGAAGATGAGTTCCGTCGCTTGGTCATTGCCTATTATCTCGCCGATGACGAGGTTGCAGTGTTCGAGGCAAGTGGACCAAGTTGCGCCACAGGATGATGCGTTTTTTTTTGGGAACAAATCTGGGATGATGCGTTTATAATCAGTTAATCCATTGCCGGCTTTTCCCACCATTTCCCACCTTGCATGGACAGTTCAACATGCCAACAAGGATTAGATACGCATGAGCTTGCATAATGAATAGGTCTCGGTACTTTGAAAATTTATCAAAAACAGCACGAATGAAGTGGTGAGTTCCATCCTTTTCCTTCGCAGCACCTGCCCCCAGGAGCCCGTGAGAAACAGTGGCCACATGGGTGGCCGCTTTTCAGAGAAGCGGCGCATCAAAAATCCGGCCACAGGGGAATACTTCAAGCTGAGTGAGCCGTGGCTGCATGTGGTGGTGCAGCTTCACAGCAGCTTCACAGTGGTAGAAGTCCCGTTGCAGCCCTGCAAAATCCAAGCTGTTTGGATGCCTTTTTTGCGATTCCATTGTGAAAATGGATGACCTGCAGGCCAATAAAGCCACGAGGACTTGTAAGAACAACTGACAGAGCTGCTTCACCAGCTGAAAATCAACGATATCAATCCATTTGGGCGCTAAATTCCTGGTCATTTCATGGGCAGCTTAGGACTTGTTTGTCGGGCAGACTGTGACCATCGCCGCGCAGCCCTTGCGCATCACCCGTGCGGATGAGCACTGCTTGCGATACCTGGAGGCTGGATCTGAGGAGTCCCATCGAAAGAATTGGTGGTTTTCTGGGGTTGCATATGGATTGCAACCATTGATAATACAGGTTCCATTTCTACCCTCTTCGCGTTTCGCATTTCCATTGAGATCTGGAATCAGTCATGATCAGTGTGTTGACAAGTCAAATCACCAGAGTGCAGCTCGCTTTCAACAGGAAGAACCTCTTCAGGGAGGGTTGATCGAGGTCGATTCAATCCCTTTGATTTACAAGTTTTGACCCTTCCTTCTTTGCCTCAGCAGATGGAAGGCTCATCCAGACGAGTTCCCCTACGCCAGCCCTGTAGCCTGTGCACGGCGCATCGTGCCGTTGTCAGCCCAGCCCGAGTTGCAAGACGAGAAGGGGGTCGAGCCCGACCGCCCCTGGGACGCCAAGCAGTTCCAAGCAGTTCCAAGCAGTTCCAAGTTCCAACCAGCTTAACGAAAGCAGACCCTAGACCTCCCTGTGCATCTCATGGTCCTAGGAGGTGCTGGGCCATTGCTTGCTCCGAGGTTTGAAGGACCTCGCGACCACCATGGGGATTCACCTGGTGGACCATGAGGTGGTGACGCTGCTGCGCCACTTCGGTGTGGCTGGGGGGGGGGGGCAACCTCCACGGATCGTAGGTCCCCTGGCACTTCGAGCTGCGCAGTGAGGTGCAGAGCGTTTGAAACGTTGCTGTGCTGTGGGACCCCAATCGGCCCCAAGGGACCCAGGTGTTTCCAATGGTTGGTGGATCAAGGAATGATCAACGTGCATGAACCTGCGATGGATTTAGATGGTGCCAATTGAATCTATTTGGTGGTTGTCCGATGAAGAAGGAGAAGTCTCAATGTTCAATGCCTAGAATGGTAAAAGGTGCGGTTAATAGCTGCTAATGAGACCAAGGGACACCCCACAGCCAGCAAAGATGAGGATATGAGTGTCAAATGCTATTCTTGTCTATTCGTGTATCTGGAGAAGGAAGTAGGGAGTGTCCTGGATTTGGAAGCACCTGTTCGAGCTGTCTGGACTTTTTTTCAGGCCGTTTTGCCTGTTTGGGTGGCGTTCTGCTACTCAGTGTAGGACAATGTAGGACAGTTTGGAGGCACTTGGCTAAGCATGGCCGGCTGTGTTAGAAATGTGATTTGAGCATAGGTTACAGTAAGAGATTAAGAATCATGGGTAAACAAATGCAGGTATATGTCTATCTTCGAACCTACGGATGGGTCCAATATTCCGCATGTATAGGGATATGCAAAGTCTCAACGGCCGACAAGGAATGGTAGCCAAGATGGCCAGTTGATGGTGTTTCACCAGATCGGAAGGTCTGTCAGGGTTCACCTCGAAGTAGGTGGAACTTGGTTCGGTTTTGGGACACTGAATCTTTGCAGTGGGATTGGTGTCAGCCAAAGGGCACATCCTTTTGGCAGTAAAGCTGCCCAGCCGAGGGTCAGACACAGCAGTGAAAATGTCAGGTCCAGGATGTGCCTCAAACTTTGAGGGAGATATCTTCACAGCTTTTGATATGAGCCAAATGAATCCAAATGAGGCAAGATACTGTGAAAGCTGAAATCGCAATTCCCTGTCGCTTGAACGATGCTTGGTAGGTGTGAGGGGTTGCTGAACTCATTTGTGGCTCAAGGGCATCCAAACTTTGGTGCCTGACCTGGTTGCTACCAGTTTCTGTGTCTTTTGGAACTATTCCACTGCCATGGCAACGGCAAAGCTGAGCAAATCGATCTCCCTGCCTGGTCTTTACAAGATTGGAACTGATAAACCCAAGGGCTTCAGTGGCAATGCGCGCAAGACAACCCTGGGCTTCAAGATATCTGGGAATCTGAAGTCGGCGGTCGACTTGAAGAGGTCCCCAGAAGCGACTGAACACAGTCGGTACTTGGCATCGTTGATGAAGACTGGTGCCTGGCGAACTTGCTACCGGGAAGAGGAAGAGGGCCCCATGTTGCAGGAGATTTCTTCAGTTTGCTTTGAACAAACAAGACAAACAAGCATCAGAAGGAAACAAAGTAACACACATACTGTAAACAATTTTATGTTTTTTCACGTTTTTTCTTTAAATGGCTTCGGGCTCTCAAATCGCTCAGGGGCCAGAGGGGGCTTTTGAGTAATGGTCATTTGGAGCTGGAGTAGCTGTCGCTGAATCCTTGAGGAGGAAGACATCATTCCAAAAAATATGAGGCACCCGAGGCTGAGCCCTGCTTGGCTGAAGCACGAGAAGCAGGTACTTCGCTGGTATGGATTCTTCCAGGAGATCGTGCTGCAGTGCTTGGCGGGGAGAATTCTGAAGATCGCAGAGAAAACGATTTATGAGCATGCAATATTCATACTAAGTACAGTACCATACTATAGTTATCATATGTTATCATACTTATTACTACTGACATGCCATGTTCATGTTTTTTTTGGTGGGGGAAGGCTTGACATTGCAACTCGAGTTTGACGACCAGGAGACCGTCACGGAGAGCGCAGAGGAGAATAGCCGCTACAGGCATGTCTACATCATGTACTTTATGGAGGATGGGACTCTAGGCATCAACGAGCCAAAGGTGGAGAACTCCGGGATGCCGCAGGGCAACTTCCTGAAGAGACAGAAGGTGCAGAAGGAAGATGGGACCTATATGGGGCCAGATGATTTCCACATTGGCTCTGAGATCACCATTTGCGGTCATACCTTCCACATTTGTGGCTGCGACCGCTTCACTAGATGGTTCTTCGAGGAGAATGGTGTTGCAATTGAAGAAGAGCCTCGGACGTAACATGTACAGTATTGCCGAAACCGAGTCGAACAGTACGTGGCAAGTTTTTGACTGAGTGATGCTGAAACACCATGGCCTTTACAAGATTGTTTGTCAGGATAGTTTGTCATGCTGATGTTCCAACACACTTTGCCAAGGACGAAGATTTTCCAATTGACACTTGGCAGACCAACTACCGCATGCGCAAGGCACGAGATCGAGGTGGAATCCCAGTGACCAAGGGTGTGATGGACGACAAGGCCAGGTGTAGGAAGGTTTCCCTCAGCACTCCATGTCCTGTTGTGGCTTGAGGCCTTGTTCCGAGCCTTGGGAGGAATTCCTCCGGTGGATAAGAAGTTGGCCCAATTCC
>VSDK01024659.1:69472-98129 GCA_009767595.1 Symbiodinium kawagutii
CTGCTGAACGACCGCAAGGTTCTTCGCTTCAAGGCCGGGTATTGGTTTGGACTTTGAGGCATGACATTGACATAAAATTCCCCCACAAACATCTCACAGTGCCCGAGTGCTTTGCAGCGTATACAGCTTGTGTTCAGAAGTAGAATCGAGTTTTTCCATGTTTTTCCAATTTCTTTGAATGGAAGAAGTCTATCCTGATCTTGCACGAGGGCTATTGGGATGACCACACGCCCTACGGTACCAGAAGCATGGCCAAGTTTTGCAGATCAGCGACTGGCAGGTGTGAGGCTGGTACTAGATTTTTTGGGTTCCTACCAAGAGCAGAAGAGTATCAGTCCCGATATTCCAAAATTTGAAAGCCAAATGGCCAAAGACCCCTCGCGCTCGTAGTAGGATCATTTCCGAGACCCGGACCACCTTGGGTTGTAGGGGTTTATGTTGGTTGCTCCTGGGATTCTCGTGACTCATCAGGGGTTTACCGTTTGAATAGCCATTGTGAAGGGATGGCGCCTGGCTTTTCCACTGCTCATTTGTAAATGCTGTGTCCCTTTCATTCTAGCCGTTGTTTTTTGTTTCATCAGTCACACGCCGCCGGCAAGCACTCATATACAAACATTTCCAGATGATGGTTTCTTAAAATAGGGGTACCCCAACAAATGGTTGATTTAGTACTGTCAATGGCTTAGAAAGGATGATTTTGGGTTCCCCTATTTCTGAGAAATTCCCATATGTACCAGTACGTTTACACTTTAAACATATCCATATGATATTATTTGTAGATGTGCGAATTAGGATGCAGGTCACAATTTTCAAATTTCGCATTCTGTATGCAGACATAAGCACATGCATATGCATTGACATGCATATGCACACATACATGCCGCATTACATGCCTCACACTTACGTATATAGATATATATTCCTGTCTATTGATGCAAATATCCTCTCCCTCTTATATGTATACACATATTTGCATGTGTATGTGTATATGTGTTCACGTTTGAATTTGCATGTGTATTTGCATCTATCTATCTACCTATCTATATATCTATCTACCTATCTATCTGTCTACCTATCTATCTATCTACCTATCTAGCTATCTATCTATCTTTGCATCTATCTATCAATGTATCTATCTGTCTGTCCATCTGTCTATCTATCTATCTATCTGTCTATCTATTCATTGCATCTATCGACATGTACATATATGTGTGCGTGTATGTATGCAAATTCGCAATGCAAATCTATACGTATATCTTTTTCTGCGCGCTTGCAGCCTCTCCCATATGCACATGGGTGCACATATGCAAGCAAACCTAAACACACATACGTAAACATACAGATGCATAAACATGTGCATACACCTGCGTGTAGACCCATATGCAAACACAGTATCATCTACAGGCATTGGCATGTGCTACACACGTGCAAAAGCGCGCGTTCTGCACATGCATGCGTACTTACATGTTCCACGTGTTTTTAGGCCTACATTATGTTGCGCCTCCCGTGTGCGCTTGTAGCCATTTATGTATGCAGGCATGCTCCAGCACTTGTAGTTTATTTGCCAGCAGGCTCAGTAGACTAGAACCACATTGAAGCATTTTGCAGCAACGGGCTTCCGATGTGCATTTGTGCATTTGAGGATTCTACTTTGTTCTGCATTACTACTTAGCGGACAACACGTGCGAAATCAACGAGGCTGGCGGCCACAGGCTTGTCACAGACACTTTAGCAATCACTTTCGTAAATTTGGACCACCAATTTAATCCAATTCATAGATTTGACTCGTTCCATGATTGTTCATGATGTTCCATGATGCACAGATAGGGGCCCGGCTTTACAACTTCCACAGCGCTCTGTCTCGGGAAGGCCCATTGCCGGAACTCGGGGCGAGCTTCATGGCCTGCGCGGAGCTTAGATGTTTTCCCATCCCTTGCCCTGGGCCTGGTGCTCTGTAGATAGATAGATAGATAGATAGATAGATAGATAGATAGATAGATAGATAGATAGGCAGATGCATGCCTACTTTCGTCTGCAAACCATTGAAAAGGACATACACATGTCTTGTTTGCGGCCATTCTGCTCCTGGCTTCAGGGCTACAAATCTGATTTTATCATCGTTGTAGACCCGTGCGTGATTTTGTTAGCTTATCTCGCCAGGATTGCTAACTCCTATTCGCGTATGTACGCATGCGCGTGGGATGTGCATACGACCACTTATATAGCTATAGCTACGGTTTGTTGTTTGCATCTGCGCATTTCCTGCTCAGATCTTCATGAAGCGTGGTCCTTTGCGCAAGAGCTGCCGAGCTGCATGATGACCAGCGACCAGGATCTTGTGGCCCAAATGGTTTCGCACAGATGACGCGACCTTGAAGTGAAAGATGTAGTCATCAAGCTGTGCATTGCAGCTGTGCCAAGGCAACTTCGTCAATGGGATTCCTGCGATGCTTTCTTCTCAAGCACCCCTGTACCTGCCAGAAGACCTGAAGGCTGTGAGCGGTTTGGGGGATGGTGCTGGTGCTGGTGATCCAAGAAGCTCCCGTTGCAACCAGCAGTGATAAGGGTAGCAGACTTCAGCTTAGCTTTCCTCTGAGAGCCGCTAAGCTCGAATGAAGATAGTCTCTGAAAGCTACTCAAGGATGATTCCAAAGGGCCAATAAAAGCAGACTCAAAACCCATGCTTCTTGAGCAGGATCTTCCTGTTTTGCACTTCAGGAATGACAGCTGCAAGGGATGCTTTGCACCTTTTGATTTTCTCCTTGTCATGAATCGTGATGGGGCATTGGTGATTTTGTTCGTTGCCTTTCGCTTGTCTCAGCAGGCCCCTGTCCTGCCACTGGTTTGCACGTCAGGTGGGTGAGTCCATCAACGTTTGGGGAAGGAAGGCGGCAGACTCAGCTGCAGGAGTGCATGGATCACGGCGGGTCACGGCAACGGGGCGGCTCTCAGGTGGTGCTCTACGACTGTGATGATTTCACCCGGAAGTTTTACATGGACTACCTGGGTGCCTTGGACGTGAGCTGCACCTGAAACAAACAGCTGCGTTCTGTGCGAAGGTTCCCGCCCAGCCCCGCAAGGCATGGACCAATTGGAGGGGCGTATTGATGTGAGCGAGAAGCCGCTGACGCATCTGAAGCTGACGCCGCCTCCACACAATGGCGTCGGCAAGGACAAGAAACAAGGGATATTGAATGGTTATGAATGAGACAAAGCTGTCACCATCGGTGACTTACTAGACATTTGTTAGTTCTCATGCAGGGACCCTGCATCAGTTAAGATTGGCAGTTACCTCTTCATCTTTGTTTCGGTTGCTCCTTGCTCTCAACCTGATGTCACTTCATGTCCCCTGAATTGCATGCGCACAAACACACACACACAACAAGGAAATTAGATAGACTCTGCAGCTAAGTCATTGGGATGCTAGATCAATATGTTTCAATTTTCTGTGTACAAGAATGCACACGCTCTAAGAGTACAGTATAATTTTTGCCCGAATTGCACATGGCACATTCTCTTTTGTACAACAGCTCTTACATGGGACGATTTCTGAATTCTGCATACCCTGCGATGCAATGATTTATGTCTTAGCGTCGCGTGATGTTCACCATGTAGTAGGCACACGCGCGCACGCACACACAGACACAGACACACACACACACACACACACGCACACATGCGCATATGTATATATATATATACATATACTTAAATAAATAAATAAATAAATAAATAGATACATAAATAAATATGTGTATATATATATATATTATAGTATGTGCGTGTGTATCATGTTTTGTAGAGTTGGTATGTTACATGCAGTTGTTCGAACCTTGTATGTTGGACACTGGTTTCTACATGGGCACGCATGTATACATATGTATAATCAGACTAAATGGCCAAAAAATAAGTAAGTAGATAGATAAATAAGTAAATAAGTAAATAAGTAAATAAGTAAATAAGTAAATAAGTAAATAAGTAAATAAGTGAATAAGTGAATAATGATTCTGATAAATGCACAAACAAATGAATAAATAAATAGATAAATCGATATATGTATAATAAATTCATATCTCTCTGCGTGCTCATGCCTGAGACAGACAACATCGTGCTAAAATGCAACATGCCGCAATTTTGCGCTCCAAAAGGTTTTATGCTTTTTTTTTTGGATGTCAATTTCCTACTCTGCCATCAGGAGGAGGACTCCCTCCTGAACTGCACCATGATCCAACCCAAGCCGCCGAAGGACGGGGCATTCCATGCAGGGAAGTGGCCAAGGTGTTTGGGTGACTTTCAGTGTCAGAGACGCAGCCATACGCTTGTATCAGTGCGTTCCAAAACTACTCACAGAGAGACAGGGGCAGACAGATGCGTGCGATGTCATGTGTATGTCAAGTATGCGTGCCTGGAGGTGTGTGTGTGTGTGTGTTTGTTTGTTTGCTTGCTTGCTTGTTTGTTTGTTTGTTTGTTTGTTTGTTTGTTTGTTTGTTTGTTTGTTTGTTTGTTTGTTGGCTTGCTTGCTTGCTTGCTTGCTTGCTTGCTTGCTTGCTTGCTTGCCTTTTTTGGTTTGTCTGTATGCGCACGTGCATGAAGAATTGCAAAAGCGAAGTAGCACAGAATGCAAGCACCAACAGTATGTGATGAGAGGTGCGTAAAGAGTTCTGGTGTAGCGTGCAGCCATGGTAAGTATGCATGTCTTCAATATTGGTGTATGTATCCCAGACATGTTTGTATTTACAGTACTGTATTGCATAGTGTTGTCTGATACGCGTCAATGAGTGACGGCGCTACAGATGAAGAATTATTGCATGTCAATGTATGGAATGCCAGGTAGTGTGTTGGTGTGTGCTGTAACGCAGTATGTTTGGCCATGTCTTGTGGGTGTATAGGACCGGGTCAGGTCAAACCTGGATGCCGTGGCCTTTGGTGGGCGTAGGCATGGTGGCTACGAACCACACACACACACGCGCATACACAAACATCATATGGTATCTGAAAGGGCGTTTGTGCATGCAAAGGTGCATGCAGGAACGTTTCTATCGACAAGTACCTGTACAAGTCTGTATGCGCATGCAGCTACATGTATATTTACATTTGCATTTGCCGGTGCATTTGTACAGACACACGCGCACTCACGCACGCAAACATGTGTGCAGTATGTAACAATGTATTTTCTTTAATGCAAATTGAGAAGCGTAAAGCTGTGTATTGCACATATTGCTTAGTTGCAAATGATCGCCACTTAAAGAAATCAGGATCTTGAAAGGAGGCATGCGACGTCCTGATAAGTAGGCTGACATATGAATTCAAATATGATTTCACACCTGTATGGTCTTGCATTCATGCTGACATTTGTCTTGACATAAAGATTCACATTGACATGAATACTAATGTACTTGTATCTTACATGGCCCGCGATTCATTTGAGGGGTCTTCTGACACTTGCTTTAGCATTTTCATCTGGCATGTATTCTGAAAGTCCATCGGGCTTTTCATCGGACATTCGTTCTTTTTGAATATTTCTCACGTGTTGTTTAGCCGTCAAGCATGTTTCGTGTTGAAGTCTTGTTGGTGGCAGGTTTAATGCAGCAGGAACAACCTATGTTCAGGGGAAGATGCAAGGAGAGGCTGATTTGTTGAAGAGAGAAGGAGAAACAGGAGAAAGATGGGCCAGGCAACATGTGACAACCAGATCATACATCCACAACACTCGTACACACGCACACACATATACACATATACACAGAAATATCTTTATATATTTAGATCACAGGATAATGTCAACAAACATGCCAATGCTTTGCCAACGCATCCAAAGGACTTCGGGAGATTTGTTCAACAGGGCATAGCATGATTTAAAGCAGGACTGAAGTATCTGATCCCTTAGCTTTGCCCTGCAAAGCGTCCACCCATTCGATGATATTCCCCTAACATCCACATGACTAGCATGGCCATAAATCAAAACTGAGCTGCCTCAGATTGACCTCGAACGAATGCTGGTGTATGGTGGAGATGCCTTGCGCCCGCAGCCCAGATAGTTCTTGGGGCTTCGGCTCAGCTAAGGGCAGTTTTGGATGAGGTAGTGTTGACCATGACCCATCGACGGTTTATTTGTACATTTCGGGAGCAGGAGGGGCTCACCATGCTTCATTCCATTGTTGGGACGAAGTTCGAAGGAAGGGTGTGGGGTTGCTCTTTGTTTTTGAGTTCCCTGCCTTGTCCTGGAAAGCGTTGCTTGATACAGCTGTCAAAGTTCAGGAGGACCAAATCACCCCCAATTTCAGTCATTTTTTTAATTTTTGGAATTGTTGGATTGTTGGTCGAGTTCTCTTTGAATGGGAATTTATAGTCGTGATCATTTTATTGTCAAATGGTCGTTCTTTGGGAGGGAGCTAAGGAGCCAGGGGTACCCGCGACTAGCCCTTTAAAGGGTATTTGAAGGAGGAGCTAAGGAGCAGGTTGCCATGTAAACTAGGGAATTTGTTCCATAGTTTGAAGGCTTCGAATGCAAGATGATCAACGGGGAGCCGGAAGACGAGTTGCGCCGTTTGGTCATTGCCTTCTACCCTGCGGACGGTGAAATGGCTGCTTTCGAGGCACGCAGGGATTGATGCAGAGGTGAAGACAATTACCTTATATGGTGGTTTCTCACATGGGGGAACCCATATATCGGATAGTTTACTACTAGAAACAGTTTCTATTGGATGATTTGGGGTAACCTATGGTGAGAAACGCCTTGTAGGGAACATCTAAGTTCACATTTGGGCTAGGGACAAAAGCGAGGCAAATTGATCTTCGGGTTGGGCCACCACTGACAAATGACCTGGGGCTCCAGGTTCCAGTGCGAAACAGCGGGCACATGGGTGGCAGATTCTCTGAGAAGAGGCTCTTGAAGAATCCTGCCACAGGCCGCGATGAAGATTTCTGTTTCCTTTGAAATTGGCTGCTCCTTATTTGCTCAAATAGGTTCACACGCCACTGTCAGATGAACAGACAATCTTTACTTGTATTCAAGCAGTCGGAAGTAGCGCTCGTGTCAGTTGGATTCAAATCGCATTTTTCGGGCCATTGGCCACAAGCCTTTGGACATTCGTCAGCGGCTGAGCGAGGCAAGTACTTCAAACTCAATGACTTGTACGTCGGCAAAGTGATCACCATTGCTGCGCAGCCTTTGTCCGGCCCTTGGCAAATTACCCAGTTGTTCTTAGCAGGTAAGCCATTAAAGGTAATGATTCAATGCCCGCTCGTGCGAAACAAAAGGGTGAGATAGTGACACTAGAGTTTGACAGCATGCCTTGCCATGGTGCAATGGTGAACGCACCTCTTTGAAGTGTATATTTCTGGGGTCAGAATGCTTGTAAATCTGTAAAGCAGCAAGGTTGATCTTCCCACATGTCACATCGCAAGGCAAAAGCCAAGTGCGCGAAATTTATGTTGGCGTTCGATTGGCATTCTTGAACCAGCGTTGGCTGATATGTTTGAGTCGATCAATCCAAATTTCCTTGGAGGCCAATCTGTACATCTCACACGCACATATTTTTGCCATAGCCTGATGAGGCAAATTGTGCGGGCCGATGAGCGTTGCTTGCAGTTTCTGGAGGCAGCAAAAGGTAGTTGGGATGATGGATATCCAGATCTGGCCATGGAGTCCCGGTGAGTCCGCGTAGGCCACAAGTAGGCAACCAAGGAACCTGCAGCTTTCATCGTGGAAAACTTATGTGTCCATCTACATTCATCAATCAGTTGTACAGCCTTGGTACATGGGGTGTAGTGAATTGGTGTCGTTGCCTGAGAAAACATTGAACCTCCAAACGTCGGTGACCACGTCCAGGCGCGGCCGAAGGAATTTCCATATGCTGATCCTGTGCAATGCTCTAAGCGGCTGTTGCCGTTGGCAGATCATCCGGAGATGTGCCTTGGCGTGATGGACCTGCCGGGACCAATGGCAACCGTGCCAAATCCGTGGATAGTGATGTGGTATGACGTGGTATGACGTGGTATGACGTATGGCCTGGTTTGACGTGGTTTGACGTCGTGGGGTTTACGAAAACGACTTCCGACCTACTGGGACTTTGGCGCAATGCTGGCATCCCGCGGGCTCTTGCGATGCTGTTATGAGTTTTTGGGAATGCGCTCAGTCTTGCAATGTCAAGCTGAAGCATGCTGGAAAGGAGGGCCTGGCAGTATCCATAAATGAGCTACTCGAAGGGGTACCTTCTGATCCTCTTTGGTCGTATTGATCTACGCTCACAGTCACACTCACACGTGCGCTTCCCCGCCACAGGCAAAGCCCAGATGGAATTGACCCAGATCGATTGAAGGATTTGGCCATCGAGGCTTGCCCTTGTCGCTGCGGTACCAATTGTCGTCTCATCACCTGTCATAGAGCGTCGAGTTGCCATCGCCTACAGGCTGGCATTCCCATTGTGGATCATGAAATCATCACCCTCTTGCGTAGCTCTGGCTGGAGCCTCAGATTTTCCATCCACATGACCCACATGCCATTTGAGTCTCAAAAATGAGACCGCTTTGGTCGAGTTTATGCGTATACATGTTACTGACATCTGCAAATTCTCCGACCGAGGCATACCTGCCGAAAGCGAGTCGGGACAGCCAAAGGTCATTGGACCAAAAGTGCTGGAATGCGCTGGGCACAGCTAGGCTGCCCAGCAGTTCAAACATGGGGCTCCCCATCATGGACTGCCCTATTCACGTGCTCCAAGCGAGAGGAAGGGTACAACATTCCAACTTGGTACCTTTTCACGGTTTGAAGCCTTCACAGGCAAAAACATATTGTTTCGACCCGCGCGTAAAACGGCCGGTATCTGCCATTGGTGGTTTAGAGCACGTAGGGCTGTGGCAATATCACTTTCTTCCGGAAAAGTAGCCGTGTAGTTTCTCAACTGACTAGCTCGAGCTTCCAGTCGTTCGAGAAAAGCTCTGAATGACCGAAGCGCTGCGTGAATTCAGCCGCGCAAAACAGCTGAATTAGATAGGAACCAACAGGTGACTGCCGACAAGGGGTAGCTGTTGCTTGCCTGTAAAACAGGCCGCAACTGACAAAGCAAGACCCGACGAAAGTTTCCAAATTGATCATTTCAAAAGTTTAGCTTATTATTTCTCATAGTATCTAGTGGCTTTTTAGCAAGAACACTTTTCTGTATGTTTCCAGCTCCTGCTGGAACTGAGGATGTTGTGACTCTTTCAAAACCCCATTTTGGTTCACTTCGTTTCAAAGAGACGTCACTCTGCAACCTAGAACTTCGTTTCTAGTCCACTTGTCACCTGAGCACAGACAGAGCGACCAAGTTCTGTTTGCCAATCGATCACTGCATGGCGGAGGCTGGCGGACGCTGACACGCCCAAAGTGCCAAAATAAGTTCGCTGGCAAACGCCCAACTGGCCGTGCTGTGTTGTCATCGTTGCCATCTTTGCTTCTCCCGGGTCACCAGCAGCTGCGCCGAATTCTTTTTTGCCAGCCTCGCCTAGAAAACGACCAACATGAATCTATGGTCTTTTCCGTCACTTTGACCCACGACTACCTTGATATTGCCAGGATGGAAGGGAAGGAAGGGAAGGGAGGGAAAAGTGAGGAGAAGAAGAAAGATGCCAAGGCTCACCGGGCTTCGAAGTGTGGAAATGGCAAGTGGCCAAGTGGCGTAACCTACGAAGAATTGAGTCTATGCACATTGGCCATTTTCGTTCTTCAAGTTGTTCCCACGTGCTGTTGATCCAATTCTCCACTCACCAACATGATGCAGTGAATCTTTGGGCGATGTCTTGTGAAGGATGATGCCGAGGGCAATGTGGAGGCGAGTGGCCTTCCATGCGGATTCATGTGCTGAGAAGAAAACAGACACAGACACGTTCGACCTCTGAGGCTCTGATATATCACCACCCACGCGGGGATGAGCCTACATGAAGATTGGCTCAGAGCCGTCAAACACTGGTTTTACAAATAGTTCGTGGTAGCCAATGATGGTTGATAGTGGCAAGCAGTAATACGGAGTGGGTGACAACCTGCACGCACACATGCACATGCAGCAAGCACACACACATACACAAACCTCTCTCTATGTGATATATGTGTTGATGGGTTTATTGATTTTCTATTTATTTGTTCTAAGTGTTCATTGGTTTGAAAACCACTTTTTTGGTATGTAAATTTTGAAATGTACAGGCATAAGCGAGCAAATAAGTTTGCATCTACAGTTGATACACCTGTCTATCTATATATCTGTTTGTTTGTCTCTCCAACGGTTTATTTATCTATCAATCTCTCAATCTCTCAGTCTTTCAATCTCTCAATCATCTATCAATCTATCAGGCTATCAATCAAGCAATCAATTAATCAACCAATCACTTAATCTCTCAATCTGTTTGTCCGTCTGTCTATCTGTCCATCTATCTATCTATCTATCTATCTATCTATCTATCTATCTATCTATCTATCCATCTATCCATCCATCTATCCATCTATCCATCTATCCATCTATCCATCTATCCATCTATCCATCTATCCATCTATCCATCTATCCATCTATCCATCTATCCATCTATCCATCTATCCATCTATCCATCTATCCATCTATCCATCTATCCATCTATCCATCTATCCATCTATCCATCTATCCATCTATCCATCTATCCATCTATCTGTCCGTCCGTCTGTCCTTCCATCCATCCCTCCCTCCCTCCTTCCGTCTGTCCGTCCGTCCATCCATCCATCCATCAATCCATCAATCTGTCATTTGTCATTTATCATCGGTCATCGGTCATCTATCATCTGTCATGTATCTATCTGTCTGTTGCCTATCTGTCTGTCTATCTCTCTACCTGCTATCTATCCATCTATCTATCCATCTATCTATCCATCTATCTATCCATCTATCCATCTATCTATCCATCCATCCGTCCGTCCATCCACAAATGCACCTACATATCTTCGTGCGTCTGTGCATCTGCGCGCTCAGATGCCTGCAGGCTTTCCAAATTTCACAAGCACCCTTAACTTGAGCCCCAACGCGGCATGAGAGGTCTTGCCCTGGTTTGCCATGTATGGTTGCACCGATGTGGTTTGAGACCTTATTGAACCCATGTCTTCTGGAGATCATTGCCTCTGCATTGCCGAGCCAGGAAGAGGATGTGGATGATGAAATCTTCGGCGACGACGATGACCTTGCAGGAAAGGGGTGTCTAGCTAACTTGGCTCCAAAATCGCGGTGAGCTGATTGTGTTTGGACCAAATGGCTTGTTGATTTTCACAAGCTGGGAATCCCCACTAACAATACCCAGCTGGTGCATTGGTTTCAGCTGCTTTCTTGGAGCTTCAGCAATGTGCCCTTGGCTGGAATGAGCGGACAAGCGATCCAATAGGGATTGGGATTGGAAATATCTCCGCTGTTGGTTAAGATGCGCGATTCTTAACCCTACCTGGGTTAAGTTGTATCTCGGATCCTCATCGATGTACATCCTTTCTTGAGTCCAGATTTCATTGCAAAGCCACTCTGCTTTCCAGTAAGCTCTCTGGGAGTTGTGGTCAACTCCCCGCACCTGCTTAGTTGTGTTGGTCAGCGGCACTACTGGGGTCGGAAGGCTACCACGACTTTGAGGATGGCATGGGCGACGACTTCGAGGATGCTGGAGGCTGCCAGGGGAACGTTGCAGCAGCATGCGGAAGTGCAGCATTTTTTACGGAACATTGCGCATTGAATGCCCCAACTCCGAAATTCCGAAACATACAAACGTAAGAATTCATCGGCTACATGTGCGTTTACATTGGGGAAACCTGGAAAGGGACGCGGAGGGATGACTTAGACACCCTCCTGTAGGAATACTGTTTCCCAATTGTTGCAACATGTTTGGGTCATTGAAAAACCACCAGCCATGCAATTCGTGACAAACTCAAGTTTCATGGGAACAAGGGGTAAGAATACTTTTGACTCCAACTGTTCCTTCATTGCCACCAGCCAGCATAGAGCCATCGTTAAACCTGAAGTTAACTTGGAGCAATAGTGATTCAATTTGCGTAACATCCGACGGCCTTTCGAGGACCTCCGCTTGTTGTTCCACATTGCCGCATTCCCTTTAAGTACCCTGCCGTGATCCTTGCGTGTCATTGCGTGATGAGATAGTAATTTTCATTTCTTTCCATGGGGCAAGGTGGAGATGGTGATGCAGACTTTTGAGGAGGGGCCTGAGGGAAACCCAGCAGTTTCACGTCTGACGCCTTGCAAAAAGAGTTCTGAGCGATGGCAAAGCGTGATCGGGATTGCACCCTTGGCAATACATTATAACAATGGTGCCGCGTTCAGCCTTGTAGGCGCATAGGGTTGGATTCTACACATTGATAGGGTCAACCAACCGGCTGGGAACCTAGGGAATCACAGCCAGAGCACACAGGCCGGACAGGCATATTTTTGGCCACTTGTTCCTTGGATGATTTGGATGCTATATGTCAATGCTGCAAGTAGCCCCTAGTGTAGTGTTTAACAGCTCGAAGCCAGCCGCGATTCACCAAAGACCCAGAGTCGCATTTTTCCCCATGGCGTCGCGCTTTTTGCTTGCTGCTGCTGGAGCTGTGTTGCTCGTGTGCTTTCTTCAGGCTGCAGCCTTTGTTGTGCTGCCAGGTGCTCAGGCACCAGCACTCCGTGGCGCAAAGACTCAAGGAGATGCATCCTTCTCCAGCCTTAGTATGACAAGTGTGGCTGCAACCACGGCTGCTTTTGGCGTCGCAGCTGTTGTCGCAGGCAGCCGCAATCGAGAAGCCAAGACCGCAGTCAAGTACACAACCCAGACCATTTTGCCATCTCTTGCCTGGATCAAGACTGGAGTGAAGGCTTCGGAGCTGCAGCCTACACAGTTGAAAGCTTTGACTCTTGCTGGCAACGATGTCCTGATTGGCAAGACGGAGGCTGGTGCGATCTTCTGCGTGGGCAACCTTTGCCCACACATTGGCACACCCATGAGCGAGGGAGCAGATGTGATTGGTGATGTGATCGTTTGCCCGCTCCACGGCTCTTCCTTCAAGGTGACCAACGGTGAGCTGATTGATTGGTGCGTGTCCCCACCCATCATCGGACCTTTGACCGGCCTGATTGTGGAGAAGAAGAACCTCCTGGTCTTTGAAGCCCGTCAGGGAGGTTTCTTGGGAAGCGGTGAGATTGAAGTTCTGGTGGACGTCAACGCCAAGAAGGCCTATGAGGCCAACTACTGGAAGGGCTTGCTGGATGCACAGGGCAAGGATGATGGCACCTACTACTGAGCATTGCCCTTGAGACACCGGCCCGTGTGGTAAGTGCTTTTCCCATGACACTGGCTGCGGTAAAGTCGCAAGCTTTGGTGCCAGCAAAACGGAACCTCCAGCCGAGTGGAAACAATGCTTTGCCACTTGAAGTTGATTGATGTCATTCATCATGCATCATGGTCATTTGTTGATTTAAGCTGCATTCGTGAGAGATCACTGTGATAAAGCATGATCAATCAGTCAATCTTTGTTTTTCCTTTGTGCTCTCCGTCTCTTCATTGGCATAACCTTGCGAATGCCTGCGTCCAGTTCCGTTGTCTCTGATGCTGCATGTCCCTGCTGCAGTGTTTTTATAGCTCGAAGCCAGCCGCGATTCACCAAAGACCCAGGGTCGCATTTTTCCCCATGGCGTCGCGCTTTTTGCTTGCTGCTGCTGGAGCTGTGTTGCTCGTGTGCTTTCTTCAGGCCGCTGCCTTTGTCGTTCTGCCAGGTGCTCAGGCACCGGCACTTCGTGGCGCAAAGACTCAAGGAGATGCATCCTTCTCCAGCCTTAGTATGACAAGTGTGGCTGCAACCACGGCTGCTTTTGGCGTCGCAGCTGTTGTCGCAGGCAGCCGCAATCGAGAAGCCAAGACCGCAGTCAAGTACACAACCCAGACCATTTTGCCATCTCTTGCCTGGATCAAGACTGGAGTGAAGGCTTCGGAGCTGCAGCCTACACAGTTGAAAGCTTTGACTCTTGCTGGCAACGATGTCCTGATTGGCAAGACGGAGGCTGGTGCGATCTTCTGCGTGGGCAACCTTTGCCCACACATTGGCACACCCATGAGCGAGGGAGCAGATGTGATTGGTGATGTGATCGTTTGCCCGCTCCACGGCTCTTCCTTCAAGGTGACCAACGGTGAGCTGATTGATTGGTGCGTGTCCCCACCCATCATCGGACCTTTGACCGGCCTGATTGTGGAGAAGAAGAACCTCCTGGTCTTTGAAGCCCGTCAGGGAGGTTTCTTGGGAAGCGGTGAGATTGAAGTTCTGGTGGACGTCAACGCCAAGAAGGCCTATGAGGCCAACTACTGGAAGGGCTTGCTGGATGCACAGGGCAAGGATGATGGCACCTACTACTAAGCATTGCCCTTGAAACACTGGCCCGTGTGGTATATAAGTGCTTTTTCCCATGACACTGGCTGCGGTAAAGTCGCAAGCTTTGGTGCCAGCAAAACAGCACCTCCAGCCGAGTGGAAAGAAAGAGCGAGAGAGAGCCGAGTGGAAAGAGTTCTTTGCCACTTGATATTCTTTGATGTCATTTGTCACGATCATTTTTCAGGCTACACTCGTGAGAAATTAATGTGAGAATGGTCAATAATCGTTTTTCGTTTGTGCTCTCTTTCTCTTCAGTGGCAAAACCTTGCGTATGCTTGCGTCCAGTTCGGTGGTCTCTGATGCGCATATCCCTGCTGCAGTGTTTTAATAGCTCGAAGCCAGCTGCGATTCACCAAAGACCCAGGGTCGGATTTTTCCCCATGGCGTCGCGCTTTTTGCTTGCTGCTGCTGGAGCTGTGTTGCTCGTGTGCTTTCTTCAGGCTGCAGCCTTTGTTGTGCTGCCAGGTGCTCAGGCACCAGCACTCCGTGGCGCAAAGACTCAAGGAGATGCATCCTTCTCCAGCCTTAGTATGACAAGTGTGGCTGCAACCACGGCTGCTTTTGGCGTCGCAGCTGTTGTCGCAGGCAGCCGCAATCGAGAAGCCAAGACCGCAGTCAAGTACACAACCCAGACCATTTTGCCATCTCTTGCCTGGATCAAGACTGGAGTGAAGGCTTCGGAGCTGCAGCCTACACAGTTGAAAGCTTTGACTCTTGCTGGCAACGATGTCCTGATTGGCAAGACGGAGGCTGGTGCGATCTTCTGCGTGGGCAACCTTTGCCCACACATTGGCACACCCATGAGCGAGGGAGCAGATGTGATTGGTGATGTGATCGTTTGCCCGCTCCACGGCTCTTCCTTCAAGGTGACCAACGGTGAGCTGATTGATTGGTGCGTGTCCCCACCCATCATCGGACCTTTGACCGGCCTGATTGTGGAGAAGAAGAACCTCCTGGTCTTTGAAGCCCGTCAGGGAGGTTTCTTGGGAAGCGGTGAGATTGAAGTTCTGGTGGACGTCAACGCCAAGAAGGCCTATGAGGCCAACTACTGGAAGGGCTTGCTGGATGCACAGGGCAAGGATGATGGCACCTACTACTGAGCATTGCCCTTGAGACACCGGCCCGTGTGGTAAGTGCTTTTCCCATGACACTGGCTGCGGTAAAGTCGCAAGCTTTGGTGCCAGCAAAACGGAACCTCCAGCCGAGTGGAAACAATGCTTTGCCACTTGAAGTTGATTGATGTCATTCATCATGCATCATGGTCATTTGTTGATTTAAGCTGCATTCGTGAGAGATCACTGTGATAAAGCATGATCAATCAGTCAATCTTTGTTTTTCCTTTGTGCTCTCCGTCTCTTCATTGGCATAACCTTGCGAATGCCTGCGTCCAGTTCCGTTGTCTCTGATGCTGCATGTCCCTGCTGCAGTGTTTTTATAGCTCGAAGCCAGCCGCGATTCACCAAAGACCCAGAGTCGCATTTTTCCCCATGGCGTCGCGCTTTTTGCTTGCTGCTGCTGGAGCTGTGTTGCTCGTGTGCTTTCTTCAGGCTGCAGCCTTTGTTGTGCTGCCAGGTGCTCAGGCACCAGCACTCCGTGGCGCAAAGACTCAAGGAGATGCATCCTTCTCCAGCCTTAGTATGACAAGTGTGGCTGCAACCACGGCTGCTTTTGGCGTCGCAGCTGTTGTCGCAGGCAGCCGCAATCGAGAAGCCAAGACCGCAGTCAAGTACACAACCCAGACCATTTTGCCATCTCTTGCCTGGATCAAGACTGGAGTGAAGGCTTCGGAGCTGCAGCCTACACAGTTGAAAGCTTTGACTCTTGCTGGCAACGATGTCCTGATTGGCAAGACGGAGGCTGGTGCGATCTTCTGCGTGGGCAACCTTTGCCCACACATTGGCACACCCATGAGCGAGGGAGCAGATGTGATTGGTGATGTGATCGTTTGCCCGCTCCACGGCTCTTCCTTCAAGGTGACCAACGGTGAGCTGATTGATTGGTGCGTGTCCCCACCCATCATCGGACCTTTGACCGGCCTGATTGTGGAGAAGAAGAACCTCCTGGTCTTTGAAGCCCGTCAGGGAGGTTTCTTGGGAAGCGGTGAGATTGAAGTTCTGGTGGACGTCAACGCCAAGAAGGCCTATGAGGCCAACTACTGGAAGGGCTTGCTGGATGCACAGGGCAAGGATGATGGCACCTACTACTAAGCATTGCCCTTGAAACACTGGCCCGTGTGGTATATAAGTGCTTTTTCCCATGACACTGGCTGCGGTAAAGTCGCAAGCTTTGGTGCCAGCAAAACAGCACCTCCAGCCGAGTGGAAAGAAAGAGCGAGAGAGAGCCGAGTGGAAAGAGTTCTTTGCCACTTGATATTCTTTGATGTCATTTGTCACGATCATTTTTCAGGCTACACTCGTGAGAAATTAATGTGAGAATGGTCAATAATCGTTTTTCGTTTGTGCTCTCTTTCTCTTCAGTGGCAAAACCTTGCGTATGCTTGCGTCCAGTTCGGTGGTCTCTGATGCGCATATCCCTGCTGCAGTGTTTTAATAGCTCGAAGCCAGCTGCGATTCACCAAAGACCCAGGGTCGGATTTTTCCCCATGGCGTCGCGCTTTTTGCTTGCTGCTGCTGGAGCTGTGTTGCTCGTGTGCTTTCTTCAGGCTGCAGCCTTTGTTGTGCTGCCAGGTGCTCAGGCACCAGCACTCCGTGGCGCAAAGACTCAAGGAGATGCATCCTTCTCCAGCCTTAGTATGACAAGTGTGGCTGCAACCACGGCTGCTTTTGGCGTCGCAGCTGTTGTCGCAGGCAGCCGCAATCGAGAAGCCAAGACCGCAGTCAAGTACACAACCCAGACCATTTTGCCATCTCTTGCCTGGATCAAGACTGGAGTGAAGGCTTCGGAGCTGCAGCCTACACAGTTGAAAGCTTTGACTCTTGCTGGCAACGATGTCCTGATTGGCAAGACGGAGGCTGGTGCGATCTTCTGCGTGGGCAACCTTTGCCCACACATTGGCACACCCATGAGCGAGGGAGCAGATGTGATTGGTGATGTGATCGTTTGCCCGCTCCACGGCTCTTCCTTCAAGGTGACCAACGGTGAGCTGATTGATTGGTGCGTGTCCCCACCCATCATCGGACCTTTGACCGGCCTGATTGTGGAGAAGAAGAACCTCCTGGTCTTTGAAGCCCGTCAGGGAGGTTTCTTGGGAAGCGGTGAGATTGAAGTTCTGGTGGACGTCAACGCCAAGAAGGCCTATGAGGCCAACTACTGGAAGGGCTTGCTGGATGCACAGGGCAAGGATGATGGCACCTACTACTGAGCATTGCCCTTGAAACACTGGCCCGTGTGGTAAGTGCTTTTTCCCATGACACTGGCTGCGGTAAAGTCGCAAGCTTTTGTGCCAGCAAAACAGAACCTCCAGCCGAGTTGAAAGAGTGCATTTTTGACGTCCATGTTGTGAGCTGCATTGGTGAGGGGTGATTGTGACAAATGCATGGAAGATTATTGGACGCCTTCTTTGTCTTCTACACTTTGTGCCTTCCAAACAGTGTACCATCATTTGAAACCACATGAATGGAAACTTCTTGCCAGTAGTGGGCGGTTCTAGCTAGTAAGCCATAGAGCGTTATAGAGCGGGCTTTCTTGTGGGCCTTACCCTTGGAAAGAAGTGGTGCGTGTTGAGGTGTTTTCTAGGCCCTTCACTAGGTTCACAGATGCTTGAAAGTGTCAGCGTGAGTTTTGGCCACGACATTGGAGATTATTAGCTTTCAGGCTTTAGCATGGGCAACGGCATAGGGACAAAGGGCCGCAGTATTCACACTTGGGCCCCTACGTTGTGGACTCCTTGGTAGGGTCACGATGAATGGAAGGACATTTTATTGAAAGCCCAGCTGAAAACATGTGCGCTACAGCTGTCAAGTTTTCGTGGAGTGTTCCCAAGGCAAATTTGCAATTGTGCTTCGGCGCTGGTGGCTTGACTTCATTTCATGGATGGAGTTCAGATTCCGCTCTCCCTTCACTGATGGCTGCACTTCATTGTCAGTTGAAAGCGTGCAACAATCTCAGCCATACCCTTGTCTTGCAGGGGCTTTTCATGCAGAACTTTCTAGACGATGCTGCAGGCTTAGTCTTTCCTTTTGTTTCGTGGCTGCTTGATCCAACTGACGCACACTGGTTGAAGAAGGTGGCGTGAGCGTGCCAACATATGTCAGCGTGATCGGGACAACTGGGCAACATTCATTTTTCCCGAATGGTAAAGAACTGAACATATGCATTTATAGTTGGCCATCGCCTAGCAAATGCTGCTTGCTTCTAGCTATTGTTCTATCAAGATGTCAAATGCCACCACTACAATTGACTGCAGTGTTTAATTCCTCAAAGCCAGCGGCGGTTCACCAAAGACCCAGGGTCACATTTTCCCCATGGCGTCGCGCTTTTTGCTTGCTGCTGCTGGAGCTGTGTTGCTCGTGTGCTTTCTTCAGGCTGCAGCCTTTGTCGTGCTGCCAGGTGCTCAGGCACCAGCACTCCGTGGCGCAAAGACTCAAGGAGATGCATCCTTCTCCAGCCTTAGTATGACAAGTGTGGCTGCAACCACGGCTGCTTTTGGCGTCGCAGCTGTTGTCGCAGGCAGCCGCAATCGAGAAGCCAAGACCGCAGTCAAGTACACAACCCAGACCATTTTGCCATCTCTTGCCTGGATCAAGACTGGAGTGAAGGCTTCGGAGCTGCAGCCTACACAGTTGAAAGCTTTGACTCTTGCTGGCAACGATGTCCTGATTGGCAAGACGGAGGCTGGTGCGATCTTCTGCGTGGGCAACCTTTGCCCACACATTGGCACACCCATGAGCGAGGGAGCAGATGTGATTGGTGATGTGATCGTTTGCCCGCTCCACGGCTCTTCCTTCAAGGTGACCAACGGTGAGCTGATTGATTGGTGCGTGTCCCCACCCATCATCGGACCTTTGACCGGCCTGATTGTGGAGAAGAAGAACCTCCTGGTCTTTGAAGCCCGTCAGGGAGGTTTCTTGGGAAGCGGTGAGATTGAAGTTCTGGTGGACGTCAACGCCAAGAAGGCCTATGAGGCCAACTACTGGAAGGGCTTGCTGGATGCACAGGGCAAGGATGATGGCACCTACTACTGAGCATTGCCCTTGAAACACTGGCCCGTGTGGTAAGTGCTTTTTCCCATGACACTGGCTGCGGTAAAGTCGCAAGCTTTTGTGCCAGCAAAACAGAACCTCCAGCCGAGTTGAAAGAGTGCATTTTTGACGTCCATGTTGTGAGCTGCATTGGGGTGATTGTGACAAATGCATGGAGGATTGTTGGACGCCTTCTTTGTCTTCTACACTTTGCGCCTTCCAAACAATGTACCATCATTTGAAACCACATGAATGGAAACTTCTTGCCAGTAGTGGGCGGTTCTAGCTAGTAAGCCTCAGAGCGTTATAGAGCGGGCTTTCTTGTGGGCCTTACCCTTGGAAAGAAGTGGTGCGTGTTGAAGTGTTTTCTAGGCCCTTTCACTAGAAGTCCATGTCAGGAGGACAATTTGTTTGCAGCCAACCTAACTAGGAATCCCGTGGTATGATCCGTTCACAGGTGCTTGCAGGGCTTTTTATTCAAGTCCTGAGTGACTGTAATTACTGGATTCCAGTCTCCAACATTTGTTCAGTGTTGACGTCAGAGCGATCTGTAGCACACGGAAATTGTGGTGACGCTTTCTTGCCGGGTGGCTTGATTTGCATACAAATCGGTGTGCCCCCAAATCAGGAAAAGACATTTCTGGGCGAGTGCCCGTTTCCTTAATAGATATATATATATATATATATTTATGACTTATATATCCGAATATATCCTGCCATTTCTCCTGGCTTAATTTCTGATTGTGGTTACCATTGTTCATGCCATTGTTCAAGATCTGGTCTGTTTGGGCTAGGTTTCCCAGAAGTTAACCCTGAGTTAAGCATCACTTACAGCAATCATCATTTAAACCATTGACGAAGCCTTATTAACAATCATGACCATGATTAAGCATCATTGACTACTATCAACCACTACGAGCCATCATTGTAACTACGACTAAGCCAGATTAGCCACCATTGCGACTACGATGAATCACTAGTAACCACCATTCACTTCTATTAACCACTATTATTAACCACTACTATTGCCCATCATTGACCATTATTAACCACTAGCCATGGTCTGCTGATCCTTCGGCTGGGACCGATGTCATAGCCATCGCCGAGGCTTGAAGGTGACCAGGTCGGCCTCCCGGGTGGTGCGCCATTTTTAGACAGACCCAGGATTCCTTTTTGAAGATTCCTCTTTATCTCATCAATGTTGGTGGTTCTTCGATATCATCGGTTGGCATGAATCCTTTTGTCTAATACTTTATCCTACAATGTCTATGTATATATATATATATTTATTTATTTATAGATGTATTTTCAGAAAATCTTGATAACCTATTGATATGTAAGTAAAATAATGAACAACGCATACATGCATAAATAAATAAATAAATAAATAAATAAATATATATATATATATCAAGACATATTTTGGAATTTACTGTATGTACGTATAGATGATGGTCACTTGAAGGTCATCCAGGTAATGTCTCGGCCGTTCCAAAAGTCTTCAATACTAGCATGAGAATGGGCTACCATTCCAACAGAATGGCAGCTTCACCCTCAAGAGCAACAGAAGGACACGCAGTTGAAAGTAAAAACTGAGTACGAATCAAACAATGTTCTGCTGTAAGGACCTACCCATCATCACTTTAGGGTGAGCGCTTGGCTTCTCGGATGAAGAGCAAAGTGGAAGCCGAGTTTCCTGCGCTGGGGGACCCGATAGGACCCAGGCCTTTGGTGTCACCGACATTTCCAGGACCATACTATGGACGAAGAGCTGCGGAGGCCAGGGCAACAACCGCATGGACAAGCGAGGCTGCGCTAAATCGTTCTGTCCGCAAGGGTGCAGGTCGGTAGACCACAACAAAACCTACATGTTTCCAAGGCAAAACAGTGGACTCCGAGTGATACTCCAAAACATCCAGCCGTTTCTCATCCATGGTTCCATATGCATCCGTTCTCCTAGTATGGCATCGCTCAGGTTTTGGGACAGATATCCCATGGATGATCGTGCCACGACGCTGCTGTTGGCATGTCCGTCGCACATCCAACGGCACGTCCAAAACCCAGATCCGAAGAGTGCATGTCGTGGTTCGACATACGAATGCTGCATGGTGCCGCTGATCTTCCGAGGTCATAGACACCTTCGATCCCAAAAACAAGCAGGAGGCTGGAGACATGGGGATCACCAAGAAGGGGAGCAGGATCAATGCAGGAATCCATACCGAACCACCACCAAAAGCGTCTTACAGATTCTTTCAGTGTTGACCAATCGGGTCTTCCTCAGTGTTCAATCGTTTGACTTGACATGACTTGACCATTGACAGCCCAACGCAGTTGGAGTGCCAAGGTAGACTACTCACGGCAAGTGACGGGCTACATTCGAAGCCTCCAAGCGGACGAAGCTACCTTGGGCCGGAAACGTGGCTATGAGGAGCCCTCGGACTGGTGCTGCGAAGTTGACTTAACTTGGACAGTCCTCATCATTACCTGGTAGAACGTGATAGAACGCGACACCCAGTGCAGGAGGAAGATCGAGAGTTGGCACGGCACTTGGGCTTTGTCGTGTGCTGGGAACTTGCTACGCATGGTGTGCCTGTAGATGCCTGGACCTCCGATCAGGCAAGCAAAAGGCGGCGGATGGTATGGAGCTCAGCAATCTGTTGGTGCAATAGGCTCATGGGCACTGAGGTGGTAAGAGTCGGAGTAGCAAATGACATCAGATGACCAGAAGTGATCTGCAGGATGGAAGTATGTCTGGAACAGTCTGGAACCCAAAGCCAATAGTTTTCCATGATTTTTGTTTCTTCCCCCCTGTGCTTCCTTTGTGCTTTGTACTTGTTGCTTCTGTGTCTCCTGTGCCATGTTCCCTCTCTGCGGCTGCGCATCAGTTTGTCATGTTTGTCCAAGGAGGCGTATCCACCGACAGCAGAAGAAATCCAGCAGTTCTGCGTGCAACTGAGGACGACGGGTACGCAACGTCAAAACGAGAAGAGCTCACACGATCCCATCAAGCACCCCGAAATGCCCATACATGCCCCGAGAAACGCATGCCAACACGCCTTGAGGGAGTCCATTCTTGCCACTGCAGATGAAGAGTAAGAAGTAGGGCTAACCGATGCAAGGTTCACGTTATCCGATCGATGAGCCTGAACCCAAGAAGTCACATGATGCAAAAGCAATCACCAGCTGGCGCCTGATGTGGATGTCGAAGTCGTTGTCGCAGTCGGCTGCGGTTGTAGTATGTTGTAGTCATAGTTGTAGCTGTAGTGCAAGTACCAGTACATGACAGCAGCGGAGCACTTGCACTTGCAGTTGTAGTCGAAGTAGTGAGTAGTGCTTGTTGTTTTTGTTGTTGCTTCATCGATGTAGCTGATTGAAAACACACACTGGTCTCAGCCAGCCTCTCTTGCTGAGTCGAGCTCAAGATTATCTTCTCACTTCGCCGCCTGCTGTCCAGCGGAAGGTCATGGGGATGCCTAGCTTGCAAACATGCTGAAGCCATTGACTGGGGCATTCCGAGAGATCTTGAGAATGCATACGCCATAAACACCCAAGAATAAATGCCTTGCCCAGCTAAATTGCTTCGGGTGCTTTTCTGAGCAGGACCAAGCCCGGAGAGAAGAGAAGAAACACAAGAAGCTGCTATGGTTGGTTGCAACATGTTACAACCTCCCTCAACCAGTCGTCGTTCTCTACCCTCGGGATCCGTGTGGAAATGCTATCGCAGGTGCTGGCGGAGTTCAAACCGAAGGTTGAAAACGAACCTGACTACTCCTCGCTGGTGCTGGCCTCAGCGAGTTTCTCTGTGCCGACCCTCACGCTTGGTTGTACCTCCAAACGATCCCAGCTGCCGTTGATGGCCATCCTCAAGCCAGTGGGCGCCAATGGTGTGCCAATGACCGAGGGTTGCTACCCTGCTACTTATCAGACCTGTGGAAGCCCAATGGAAGTCCGTGCTGGCCATGAGATTTGCTGTTGCAAAGGTCACTTCTTTGATCAAGAAAATGCGGGCTGCTGGGAAGCTTGGAATCAGAGGCAGAAGAACCAGACAGGAATGGGAGTGAAATTTGATGTTGAATGTGTTGCGGTATGGAACCATTGCCACATGAAGATACATGCAATGCGTTGCCATGCAGCAGTGATATCCAGTGATGGTATTTTCATACTATTGATTTGTTTCCATCGCGTGAACTGTAAGGGGCAGAGGGGCATGAGAAAACCAGCTAGTTTGAGGGGCAAAAGGAATTACTTGTGTCAGCGGCAGTTGTTTATTTTTTCTTTTTTTACCCGGCATGATGCAGATATCCTAACCATTCCTAGCCTCACTTCCACCATCTTACACTGTTGTGTCATCTAGACGGTGATTTCTGTTGTTACGCCCCCGCCACTACACCTCCATGGCATGTTTCGATACATTTAGGCAACCGACCACCGCTAAGGTAGTTAGCTCAGCACACTTTCCTAGCACTCCAGGCAGCGGCCGGGTTCAGATGGGCTACCCGCCCCCGCTTGGGTGAGTTTGCAATCGTTGAATTCGTACGGTTGGAGAGTTTCATCCAGATTTGTCTCTTTTTTCTCCCCTCCTCTCCTCAAAAAACGATAAGGGACGGCTCAGAGACTCTACCCCTCAAAACTGCATTTCCCACAAGAGCAGCTATTGAAAATCGATATTGGGCTGACTAGTTCGAGGAAAACAGTACCTACAAATCATTTTGATTGCCGCCAAGTTGCATCAGCCGGTGTCAGCGTCATGGGGGACAAACATTTTTTGACAAAGCATGTTCTTTGTCGGCATCGATGTTGGATTTTCAAGTGAACCTCGGTGACTTGACCCGAACATGGGGATGCAAGATATATTAACAACCTGCAATAGGACTATGAAGGGTAGAGCAGTGGGCTTGTTCATATATATATATATATATTTATTTAGATTTTTTAGTATCTGTCATTTGCCCCGACTTGATGGTCGCCCTTCTCAATTGATCATTTCTTTTGCGTGGTTGGGGATTCCCGCCATGGACAAATCCATGTACCGCACCCACCAACAAGTGGGTGGTTATCTTCCGGGACGATCTGTGATACGCTCAGGTCCCCCTACCGGAATAGCATCTTTGGGGATGAGCGGCGCCGTTCAGAGTAGTCCATCATCGATTGTTGGAAAGCTTGGGATTTGAAGCTCTTAGGAGGGTGGCAGCCACATAGCAGCCTGGAGCCATAGCCATTGCACCAAGGTGTGCAGTCACAACATCAATCTAAAAACCTTAATCTGGCGCCACATGGGATGATTGAAACACAACAAGTCATGGGATCAATCGATTACTATTACCATGCTCTTTTTCAGGGGTCCTAAAATGTTATCTGCTGCAGCTTCTCCATCAAAGTGTTCGCCCTGCGGCAGGTTATAGGTGATTGGATTTTGGGAGGGGGAGAGGAATCAAATGGAATCAAGCTTTTGGAGTCGAAATTGGAGAGCCTCAACAGTCCCTGACACATGGGTTATCCCATGGCAACACATGGCCTGCCCGCCAAAGGGCTGGGTCTGCCTCCTGGAACTTCAGCGCCTGGCACCAGAGAGCTTGGGATCTACGAAATCATGCAGGGAAGTATGAGCAGAACCAGCATGGGCATAGCCAAGCATAGCCAAGCGTAGCCAAGCATAGCAGAGCATATAGCCCAGGAGCATAGCCACGCAGATCTTCGTTTAGAGGTCACTCTTTTCAGGCAGTGTGTGGCATAGCCAGGCGGGCTGATGTCGTCCCATTGGCTCGCCCAGGTCGGGCCCGACCCTCAAGAGACTGTACGAGTTCAAAGGCCCAAGGGATGCCGGCGAGACTGCAACACCAGGGTGCTAAGTCGGTAAGACCATGGTCAGACCATGCAGTACCCTACGGCGACCAATAGCCTGGCCGCTGGCCAAGTTGAAGGCATCCAAAGAGCTGAGGTTCGCGTACCGAGGGCTCCTGCACAAACCATTTGCATCGTTTTTGCTAACTTATTATATATCTATTTGTAGCCCTTATTGGCCAGTATTAAGCATGATTAACCATTATCCACCGCCCCGGCCAATAAAAGAAACTTATGAACCTTTTCGAACCGTCATTATTAGCCATTAGTGGTGCCATCAATATTATTGGCCATTATTGACCATTAGTAGCTAATATAATCGTAGCTTATTAATGTAGCCTATTATTGACCATTATTATTAACCATTAGTCAATATTAGCCATTATTAACCATTAGTCAATATTAACCATTATTATTGACCAATGGTTAATAATCCATTGTTCACGTAAACAATGGCGCCATGATCTCCCATGGTTTCGACTCAGAACGCTTTCCCATGGACGAGCGCGCCTGGGATTTCCTCCTCAGCGCCTCTGGACACGTACAGGAGGCGAGTGCCAGCTGACCGTGGGCAATGTATACCGTCCTGTTGAAAGATAGAATATTCGGCTGCGAATGAGGAAGAGATAGAATACATGGATCAGCAGGGTGGCGAAATTTAAGAGATAGAATATTTCAGCCGTCAACCCCAAGAGATGGAATATTTTTTTGGGGTCGGTTGCATTCGGAGCCGATCTTTCAGCAGTTTCCATCTTTATACATGTGCATGTATGTGTGCAGTGATGTGCATACACAGCGCAATTATGCATTGCGTGTTAACATCTGTGATTCCAAATGTGGCAGCACCTGAACAAAGTAAGGTGTGTACATATATATATATATATATTTACACACACACACATATATATATATATATGTGTGTGTGTGTGTGTATAGATACCCAGCGCTGGAGTACAGCATTGATCGGAACCTCATACCACCTTCCCATCAGATCCCCTGGCTGGCTGGAATCACGCAAAAATATTCTATCTCTTCAAAACTCAAACACTTTGAAAAGAAAGATCATAAGCGATACGGTCTGGTGGATTCTGGTTGTTGGTTGTAAACTTTTGGTAGCCCCCTAGAAAAAATGGTTGGTTAATCAACTAGTATTGTATTTGAACAATGGTTGGTTGATATAGATTCTTCAGAGCAGTTGAAATACCACAAACTACTGATGTTTTTCATGGTCAGCAATGATGGTAAGTCAGGATGTTGATGGCGGTTGATTGTGTCAACCTTGGCTGGTTGTGGCTGCTTGTTATTTGACTATCACATTATCAGCAAATGAATTGAAATAGTTTCCGATGCATTTGGGTCGTGGTTGATTCAATGGCATACGCTATGAAACAATAACTTGAATATTATGCACCTTGACCGTGTTGGTGCCTTGGAAAAATAAAAGAACGGGATCTGATGTGTTTGGTTTGCTGCCAGCTGGACTACATCAATTGGTGGCGATCAGAACTCAACGTCAGAGTCATGGCTCATCCCGCTGCCTCTCAATGTTTGAGCCTCCATTGATGGCACCCAGAATTTCATGAAGTGCCCAACCCCGGTCTTATTGTGCTTCATGGTATTCACTGAGTGACCATTAGCCATCATTATCAACCACAATGATCGAATCTATTGATATGAATTGGTTATCTTTGAAGCAGTTGGAGGCACTGGCAAAAAATATCAGTTGGTTGTGGCACATCATCGGTTGATGATCAACTGATGGCGTTACCAACGGTCGGCTTCCTGCTGATCCTGTTTTGGCTCCGCGACCTGGGGTCGCGAGAGAGACCAATGATATCTGCTGCTCATCTACCAGCTATGTCCATGTTAATCAGTCAACCATAGTATGTTCAAGTGATCCATCATGCCAACTATGTCAGCCCACCAAAACCATAACCTACATAGTCATCACCCGGCGTCGCCAGGTGGTGGTGAGCGAGTTCAAGCCCCGACGGCCTGACGATTCAGACTTTTCAGCAGCTGCTGGGGACCCAGTGAAGCCCAGGGCTGCCATGGCGTGGAATCAAGGAGGCGGGTGTTGTTATATAGGCTGCAGGCTGCACCTGAATTTTGGGAGGGTCAGTGGACAACCAAGTTGGGGTCAGTTTGGATGTGCTTCTGCTGTCACATGTAGTTTCGCAACGCCGGAATGGGAACATGATTTGACACGCTTGACGATACTTGGAGCCCAATCATCGCAGCACACCCAAGCAAAGATATGTGATATGAGCGCTGCTATTGACAATTCTCGTATCAGCGTGGTTTACAATGTAGTTTCACCATGTTTCACGGAGTCATACTCGTACGTGGTGGCTTGTTATTTTGCATTCTGCATGCCACATTGCAGACTTGAGTGTTAACCGTTGCTCTGTCTTGATCCAGTGACACTTGGGATGAGGCAAAGAAGGTCACACAAAGGGTTCGCTTAGATGCATGGAATTTGGATGAATTTGGATCTGTTCTAAAGGAAGGCTTTCCCCAAACGGTTGGCTTTATGAATCAATTTCAAAACGGTACTTTGATCGATTTTGGGTGCCTCCCTCCATCTTTGGAAATGCCCTCACTGATGCTCTGGTTTTTGATTTTTCGGTGAAACTGGTTCAACTGATAGACTTCCCATCAGTTGGGCCTTTCTGAGTGTCTTAGTTTGACAGGAAAATCAATATTTTCCCCTCCCCAACTCTGTCCCTCAGCAAGCCGAATGCTTCGGCACGCGATCCCGCCATGGCGTTCCGGTTAGCTGCAAAGCATCGTTGCGGTGCTGGAGACTACGTGGTGGCCCTGGACGCTGCCCGCGACAAATTGGTAGCGGCTGCACAAGCACGCAAGGCCGCGCTGCAACTGGTGTTGTCTAGTGGAGCAGTGTTTCATTTTTGTTGCAAGTAAGCGGCGATATAGCTTTTTTTGATACGTGTGAAGTCTTAAGTCTTGATTGAATTTGTGGACCTTGGTTCGAAGATATTTCAATTGTTTACATCACTCTGGCAGAGTACTCTTAGCAGACCTGCTCTTTTTATTGGCATGTGAGCGATAAGCCATGGTAAGTGTTTGAGACTGACCCACATGACCATACTTTTCGGAAACCGGCAAGGCACAGCGACATGATCACTTCACAAAACCTGTTGGTCAAGCCAACCCTCCTTTCCGGAGAGAGTTCGGATGGCCCTGGTGGGCGAGAGAGAGGTGGAAAGAGAAAGAGAGAGAGAGAGAGTGAACAAGAGAGAAACGGAGGCAGGGAAAGAGCAAGAGC
>VSDK01024659.1:98284-114272 GCA_009767595.1 Symbiodinium kawagutii
CGGTTGTTGCGCTGGCTGCTGCTGCTGCTGCTGCTGCTACTGGTGTTGTTGTTGTTGTTGTTGTTGTTGTTGTTGTTGTTGTTGTTGTTGTTGTCGTCGTCTTCAGGGCTCCAGCTACCTCGAAGTGCTGACGCCAGAGCTCCAAGTGGTGCGGCGTTTGCCAAAGGTGGCTGCGACGGCTTTGGTTCCACGGCACGAAGGGCTGCGGCTGACGGGAACTGTCCTTTCAGGGCATAGGGGGTCTGGTCATTCTGGCAGAAGCTTCTTGCTGGGGCAAGGGGATGTGATGCATATGTATGTGTTTAGACATTGAACCGTCATACATGGGGTGCACGAGCTTCCCTTCCGCCAAACCGTAATTTTGAAGTTGGGAGTTTACATAGGAGTTGGAGGTGATTTCCAATGCCCCCTATGCTGTGGAATGGGACGCGGAAGTGGATAGAAATGATCTATTCTTGACTGTAGGGGACAGTTTAGAAATCATTGGGTTTTGAAGTAGTTTGGAATTCCTGGCAACTGCGTGGTTGTGATTTTGTGAATGCCCGGGTAGGTGCCAAGTTGGTCAGGAAGCTGGGACTGACCTTTACAACCCACTGCAAGCGTCATTTGGAATCCGAGTCCCACGAGTGATCGATGTTTATTCCCTTTCGCTATGTGATCCCTACCCTTTTAAAAATGAAAAATCGGGGGGGGGTATGCTCTGAAATTTCATTTTTTTTTCATTTTTTTTGATTCTTATGTGTTTTTCAATGGTTTTTAATGATGTTTAATTTACGTTGTTTGTTGGTACATCAAAGTGGTAATTTACAATTTGTCATTTATATGTTATATTATTTTCTTGTTTTTGGGGTGGGGACAGGGCTGAAACTTGCTGACTCAGGACTGCTAAGGTGACTACTAAGGTAACTGCGATGGAGGAACAAAAATGGTAAGATGTACAACATATTGGCACAGCAATGTGCTTGGTTTTTCACGGCAACGTGAATTAATGTTATATTGGCACTGCAAAGTGCTTGGTTTTTCACGGCAACGTGAATTAATGTTAACTAATCAGTATGAATTGGTGATTGGTTGATTTTTTGTTCCTCCATCTAGGCCTGGCCTCCGGCCTGAACCTTGTGCATGGTCTCCGGCACAAGATTCAAAGGAATACTAAGGAATAACCCGTGCATGGCTTCCGGCACTGGGTTCAAGTAGATTGTGTGCCTGGAGGGCTACATGCCAGTGCATGGATTCCGGCACTGGTAGCAGGGTGGCCCAAAGCTCCTGGGCAATGAGCGTTTGGATGCGTTTGGTCATGTGGGTTCCGTGGGGTTACGTGGGTTCCGTGGGGTTTGTAAGGTTTATTGATGTTTATTGCATTTAATTACCGTAGTACTGCAACTATTTACATCCAGAAGATTCCAGAAGTTTTATTGAAAATTTACGCACGTTATTGCAGGTTTATGCACATAGCAGTGCAGCAATCTATGAACTGCTAGGTGTCCAGTTGGCAGAATCTTCTAGAGGCTTGAAACTCCTATATTATATGACCACGCTACTGCAATAGATTGTGATAGTTTGTGCATGTTATTGCGTGTTTATGCGCATAGCAGCGCAGTAATCTATGACTTTAACATAATCCAAGCCAAGAAATCTACAGAGCTGAAGCCCATCTAATCCATGACCGCAATACTGCAATATTTTACGCATTTTTACGCATGTTCATCACATGTTTATGCGCATAGTTGCGCATAGCAGCGAAGTCATCCATGAACAAAACACCCCAATAACCTACAGACTTGAAACCATGTCCCATTGATAAGGTTTTTGATTATGCATGATTATGCTTTTCCTTTGCTCAGTTAGGAAAAGATTCGGCCCTAAGATAGTTTCAGCAACGCTATGGATAAAGAGCAGGCGCATCCATAACAACCTGTAGACAGTGAACAGGGCGGATACCAGCCCCAACATGCCCCAACCAAAAAGGACAACTTGGGTTGGAATCAAAACCCGGGTTAAATACGTTTAGTAAAGGCATGACCCAAACTTGTTTTTATACTTCCGTGATGAAGACCGCCGCCTGTCGATCTTATTTTTTTCATCTCACCACGGGGCTAACTCGGAGTCTTAGGCTCAACCGAGCTAGCACCCGCACCTCAAGTAACCGCCTATGTACTTTGCGGCACAACCCCTTTACATAACTCATCATAACTCTAGTTGGTGAATGGCTATACCATACTGTTGCAGATGAGGAGGGCTGATGATTGTAACTCTAGTTGGTGAATGGCTGTACCATACTGTTGCAGATGAGGAGGGCTGATGATTGTAACTCTAGTTGGTGAATGGCTGTACCATACTGTTGCAGATGAGGAGGGCTGATGATTGTAACTCTAGTTGGTGAATGGCTGTACCATACTGTTGCAGATGAGGAGGGCTGATGATTGTAATTCTAGTTGGTGAATGGCTGTACCATACTGTTGCAGATGAGGAGGGCTGATGATTGTAACTCTAGTGGTGGTGGGGCGCGCGAGCGAGCGAGCGTGGGCGATGGGGTGGTCGGCGACGCGACAGGTGGCGTTGTGTGATAGTTAAGATGGGTGAGTACAAAAAAAAAAACAGCAGCTGATAAGCCCGGAAGATTACACCAACTCGTCTTTCCCAGACACTCCAATGCAATTATATCAGTATATATCAGTTATTTACCAACGACTGAAATATTTTAGTCATGTGCTCATATATGAACCCCGACCGTTCTGAGATGTACTGAGAGTATACATTCATTTGTGGGTTTTCCCTGGTACATCCTGGTACCCATATATGACCCATTATGACCCTATGGGGTGGTCATGATCATCAATATCATCTGTCAACCTTCAGCTTAGTTGTGTTAATGCTGATGAATTTGATCATCTACCATCGAAATGTATTACCAATGATCAGTTAATTGTGATATATTGTGATATATTGTGATCAACCATTGATTCAGCTTGGTTAATGTTGGTGACATCGATCATTCACAACCAGACTATTCTATCAACCCCCTGCTTAGTCATGTTGATGTTCATGATATCAACCATCCACCATTAAATTGGTGTATCCACCATCAGATTGGCTCTGTTAATGATAACATCGATCATCAAACTGGTATAACTTTTAGCAACCACCAACTTGAGGACATCAATCATCCACCGCGGCCTGTGTCGATCTGATTTTTTTCATCTCACCACGGGGCTAACTCGGAGTCTTAGGCTCAACCGAGCTAGCACCCGCACCTCAAGTAACCGCCTATGTACTTTGCGGCACAACCCCTTTACATAACTCATCATAACTCTAGTTGGTGAATGGCTATACCATGCTATACCATACTGTTGCAGATGAGGAGGGCTGGTGATTGTAAGCTTTAGTTGGTGAATGGCTATATCATACTGTTGCAGATGAGGAGGGCTGATGATTGTAACTCTAGTGGTGGTGGGGCGCGCGAGCGAGCGAGCGTGGGCGATGGGGTGGTCGGCGACGCGACAGGTGGCGTTGTGTGATAGTATGTGATAAGTTAAGATGGGTGAGGTCTAGGGCCTGGGAGTTCTCCAACAAGGTTAACAAGAACGTGATCAAGTCTGAGGTCACGGATAACACCCAGAAGATCTGGGATGCTACAATGGAAGACGTTCAGGAGAATCTCACTTTGGGTCCTTTCTTTGACAAAGAGGAGGTGGCCAAGCTCGTAGGAGCTCAAGAGTGGATCCCTACGCAGAGGTTCGAAGTGGTCCAGAAGAACAAGGTCAGAGGAGTGGACAGTGCCACAGTGAACGGGATCAATGTGGCTTCCAAGATCATGGAGAAGATCGAGTACAAAAAAAAACAGCAGCTGATAAGCCCGGAAGATTACACCAACTCGTCTTTCCCAGACACTCCAATGACTGCAATTATATCAGTTATTCACCAACGACTGAAATATTTTAGTCATGTGCTCATATATGAACCCCGACCGTTCTGAGATGTTCTGAGAGTATACATTCATTTGTGGGTTTTCCCTGGTACATCCTGGTACCCATATATGACCCTATGGGGTGGTCATGATCATCAATATCATCTGTCAACCTTCAGCTTAGTTGTGTTATGTTGTGTTAATGCTGATGAATTTGATCATCTACCATCGAAATGTATTACCAATGATCAGTTAATTGTGATATACTGTGATATATTGTGATCAACCATTGATTCAGCTTGGTTAATGTTGGTGACATCGATCATTCACAACCAGACTATTCTATCAACCCCCTGCTTAGTCATGTTGATGTTCATGATATCAACCATCCACCATTAAATTGGTGTATCCACCGTCAGATTGGCCCTGTTAATGGTGACATCGATCATCAAACTGGTATAACTTTTAGCAACCACCAACTTGAGGACATCAATCATCCACCGCGGCCTGTGTCGATCTGATTTTTTTCATCTCACCACGGGGCTAACTCGGAGTCTTAGGCTCAACCGAGCTAGCACCCGCACCTCAAGTAACCGCCTATGTACTTTGCGGCACAACCCCTTTACATAACTCATCATAACTCTAGTTGGTGAATGGCTATACCATGCTATACCATACTGTTGCAGATGAGGAGGGCTGGTGATTGTAAGCTTTAGTTGGTGAATGGCTATACCATACTGTTGCAGATGCGACGCGACAGGTGGCGTTGTGTGATAGTTAAGATGGGTGAGTACAAAAAAAAACAGCAGCTGATAAGCCCGGTAGATACCCGATGGGTAGTAACCAGTGACCTGGGATCCCTCAATAAACGAAGGGGTCCCAGCCTTGAAACAATAGAAGATTAGGGGTCCCAGCCTTGAACATGGACTTTGCAATGGAACGTGAACGTGGTGATGCAAATAAAAGACTAAGGGTCCCACCTTTCATCTGCAAATATGAAACCAAGAAACTAGGGTAGCCCAGGGTAGAGGTTGGTTTCCTGGGTTTTCATTAAGCCTTCGCTAGCATCAACGGCTCCTGTGAATACTGGGAATGGAGTCCATTCGGTTGCGTGGATTGTTTTGTTTTGGTTCATTAACGACCCATCATGAACCCATCATAGACACACCTGGCGTGCCTAAATTTTCTGATCCCAATCATAGGCCCATCATAAGCCCATCATAGGCCCATCATAGGCCATCGCACGGCCATCGTAGAGCCAGAAAAAACCGTTCCATTACCAGCTTGTAGCTTTGACCAGGCGCGGTGGAAGCCTTGCCATTGGAATTAATGTTGACCAGCCATTGGGATCTTATGGGATCTTCATGGATCTTCAAATCGATCATGATCAATTAATTAGTCAATGGCTACACCATACTGTTGCAGATGAGGAGGGCTGATGATTGTAAACTCCAGTTGGCGAATGACTAAATACCAAAATGTTGCAGATAAAGAGGGCTAATGATTGTAAACTCTCGTTGGTGAATCGCTATACCATACTGTGGCAAATGAGGAGGGCTGGTGATTGTAATAAGCTTTAGTTGGTGAATGGCTGTACTATACTGTTGCAGATGAGGAGGGCTGATGATGGTAACTCTAGTTGGTGAATGGCCTTTACCATACTGTTGCAGATGAAGAGGGTTGGTGATGTTTCTCTAGTTCATCAATAATCACCATACGGTTGCTGCGATTGGAGATTCGATGAATTTAAAAAAAACAACCGGGCAGTATCAAATTTAACAGCTGCTTTCCTAGATGCTCCATGTATGGTATATATGCCTACATCTGGGTTATGTCCTCGGTGAATACGTGGCTAAATATACCATACATATAGAGCATCTGGGTTTACTTGTTTACAACTACTTTGTGGTTGTGATGTGATGTAATGAAATGATGATGGTGGTGATGATGATGATGATGCTGTGATGGACGGACGCGGATGGACGCTGATGGACGCGGATGGACGCGGTGGCAAGTGGCTCCAGGATTGGAGAGAGGCCATACCAAGGAAATGGTGTGGTGGTGTGGTGGGATCGCAACAGGTAATCAACAATTAAAATCATGTCTGTACACTCCATCATCATGGATAACCATTTTGGAATATTGGTGAACCAAAATAAAAATTCACTAGCGGCACCAGCCAGATCAGCCCAGTGACCGAATCCGCTCCGACTTGCTCTGGTGGGTCATGCAGGCCAACTTCTCGGATAGTGAAGCTGCACGATTTCCTTACTGTGTGGCGTGTAATCCATTGATATCTACAACATTCTACAACCATCAAAAACAGATGATCAACATTCCCATCCACCAAATTTAACCCCCCCCAAAAAAAACTTCGAACTTAATTAATTCAAGGATCCAAATTGACCAAAATCTTCGATCAACGTCATGATGGCCGATGCATTCATCCACTGAACAATGCCAAGGTTGACAACATGCATGGAACAGAACCGGATCATATTTGGCGACCACCCGATCACCCAACAAAGTGGGTTGACATAATTTCCGAGACTTTCCAAGTAGAACTGGGGCACCGAGAAACGCTCAAACTGATCCATGCGGTCAAACTTTGTGTACCTCACGGCGTTTGATCAGCAACCACCGTACCACATGGATTTGTGGGTAGGGGTCTTATGGTCTTGAACATATTGATCAAACAAAAAAAACACGAAACCAAGCCAGTGGATGGTCCTGAGAGGGTGGGATGTGTGTGTGTGGCTGCTGGATGGAAATTGCATTGGTGAGCTCTATAGCATGTCAACTCCTGACATGTTCTTATCAGAAACTGATCGCACGCACATATATTATTACTACATGTTCACTGATTGTGAGCATCTGCATGATGTGGGTTTACATGGTTTACATTGGTTTACCATATAGTGAGGCCCATTGAGGCCCCAACACAAACACACACACACACACACACTTCATGACACCAAGTGTCTGATGGACACCGGGTTTCTTGGTGGCCTTGCAGAAATGACATAGTTCCAGCTTCTTGTAGTTGCGTTTCATGTCAAAATATGTCGAATAGTTCATATAGCCATTTCCAATCACCACGGCACTCTACCAATGCACATCCTCGCTAGCAGGGACTGTTCCTAGCTATTACATCCCATTAGTTAACCCAACTGTAAGGGGGGTAACATGGGGTAACCAAAACAAAATGCTCATCAATTTGGGGAAGATTCTGAAGGTTGCGAGCCGTCAGCTTTGCACAAAATTTCCCTCGACAATGCTTCACCAAAGGGGCCACATGAAGGCATCTGTCCGCCATAGGCTACCTGGGTGGCATAAGCTTGTAACATCAAGTGACATTAATCACCTGGATGTTTGGAACCCGGTTCAAACCTGATTAGATGATTCCATTGGTGATGAGTTGCCTCTGTGGATTGGGTGGCACCAAACTACGATTAAAGGTGATTTTGATTTAGAACCCAGCTCCCACTGTTAGTCATACTGGTGACTTCCCCCGATACTGTTACAGTTAACATCCCACTGTGTCTGGGGTTGCATCCATGTCCCTTCAACAATCCTTGGCAGGTATTTGAAGGATCTCTTCTGGAAAGAGGACCGAGGCGAAAGGGTGTCGTTTCAGTTCTCCCACAGGGTCTTCATGACGAGTGGCGTTTAAGGACCATGCACACACCCGTAGCATTGGATCGAGAGTGCGTGGTCCCAAATAGAGTTCATGCCGCAGTACGAAGAAGGGAAACCGACATAGCTCACTACCTGGGCATGGATTTGATCTGGTGATAGGATAACTAGTTGATTAACGAGTTGATTTAAGAAAAACTACTGGTGATGCAATATGGACTTGATCATTAAAAAAAAACTAGGGAAACCGACATAGCTCACTACCTGGGCATGGATTTGATCTGGTGATTGGATAACTAGTTGATTAACGAGTGATGATGCAATATGGGCTCGATCATTAAAAAAAAACTGATTTTAATATCGAAGAGTTACTTCATGTTACTTCGCACCTGCTGCAGTGGGAAACTCAGCATCATCACGATGACCTTTGATCCAGCCAAAGTATACTTGGCATCATCTCCAGAGATCCCAATTGGAACATGAACTCGTTCAGCACACGCAGGATGTGTGGGTGTCACATGACTAGCCAGATGCCCCCAAAAGCGTGGCAACTCCTTGAGGTCATGACGGACCTTTCCAGATTCCTGATGTGGTGTGATCACCCAGCATCACCCAGCAAAATATATAGCAATCGAATCGATTATTACATGAACAAAAAAAAGGAGGCAAACCATGGCAAACCTTATATATATTATGCAAGCCCAGGTACCATCAAATAACCCAAGAGCTCATGTGGCAGCATCATCGGAACACGGACCACCGTGGTTGCACCTTTCACTGGAGAGTTGACATCCTTGACCGGCAACTCCACATACCGGCATGGGTGACTAAACCATTAATTAATGGATATATATGGATATCATGGGATCACGCACTTAATGATGGATAGGTGTGCATGGTCATAAAGGTATATAAAGGTTTAATCTTTAAGCTTGAGTGTGCAGCTGATTGAAACGCCAATCTGGGCATGGAACTTCGAATGGCTATTGACTGGGAGAGCCTGGGTCTGGAGATCAAGGAGGGCCGCACTAGATGAAATGTGTGCGAGACAATCTTCGTCGGGACCAACCACCTGCTGAGTCACTTACAGCAGAGCTGCTTGATGTTTCTCAACAATCTTGGGGCATCGCAATGGACGAAGGTCTGCTAAAGGTGATCGCTCTGACGCCACACATTGGCGCGCATCAATTGCTAAGAACTATGCGCCATCACGTGCACTGTGAAGCCTCGAAGCCTCATGGCTGGGCAATGGCGAAGCGGAGGCGGTGGCCTCCACGCATTGCGACCGATACTGAGAGCTACAGGGTCCTGAAGACGTGTTCAAGGAGAACAATCCCGGGAAGTACGGAGAAGAAAGTCCGTTTGTGCCGACGGCCGCTCCAATGGAGCTGACTTGAACGCTCGCAACTGTGCGACGTTGAAAGGCGTCACGAGCGGTGGGCCTGGCGCGCAACCTGACGAAGCGGGCGCGCGCTCTGTTCCTGTCGACGGCGCTCACACTGACACTGACTGAGAAGTTCATGTGGCTGGGGTAATAGATTGGGGTAATATATGGTAATATATTAAGGGTTATATCATGTTATATCGATTTTGGTGATTAATCATGATCATGCAGGTGATGGATATGATTTTTTAATGAGCACCAACTTGTGATCAATTTCAGGCTAGGCACCAAGGGTAAACTCAGAAGCCGGTAGAGGTCTCTCTCACAATTCTGTGGATTGCGCCCAGAACTCCCAATCTTCGCTATGCCCTTTGTCAACGATGAGCAGTGACCTTTGCTCTCCTGCAGGGGTTTGATCAACATGCTATGCCTTTGATGTCACATAGTTAAACCATGTTAAACCATTATTTGGAAAATCATGGAAAATCCTTTCGCTCAGTAACCCATTGGGGATCCTTGACAACTGCAGCAGCAGCTTGCTGAATTTCTGCAACAGATGATGCCTCAGTTCGTGATGATGATTTCGTTGATGAATCCAACACCCTTCGATAAAAAATGATCATCCCCAAAAATTGGTGAATCATCCAAAAAAATGTTGCACCACTGCCAAGATGCACCCCGACCAAGAGTCGATAGTAGATGTTCTGCAAGAGACGTATCTGCGGTCAGGGCAGGCTGAAGATCATTGATGTCGGGGATAATATAGGTGAATGTGTGTGAAATCAATTGCCCAAGCCACTTGCCATACACCCCATTCGATCCATGTCATTTAACAACTGAGTATCCATCACCCCTCCTGCGGATGCACCACCATCGATTCTTTTGCCGGTTGATGCGAATGATGCTGGTCAGCATCCACAGAGGTGCGCACAGTAGGCAGCACAAACGAGATTGAAATACCATCAAACCCTGGTCACTAAGCCTCAGGAGCCGGATGAACAATTTAATGTTGCAATATGTTGCAATAACCTTGGATTTAATTTGATCAGGTACCCTGTGGTTGTTATAGAACATGGTAGTGGTATCTAATTGTTCATCTCCCCCTTAGGCAGGAGAACCATCAGGCCCAAAATCAGATTAAACGTCCGGTACACGGATTCAACGTTTGGTACACCGATTCGAAGTTTTGGGACACCGGTGTTGATGAACACCCATGCTGTCACAGCAGTGCATTGATTGACTAAAGCTTTATACTCTTTGCAATCAAAAACTTATGATCGTCATGGCAAATGGGATGATCATCAGTCGGTACCCCCCAAAGTAGGATCAGGCTTTGCCTCGGCTTTTGCCTTGGCCTTTGCCTTAGCCTTTGCTGATGGCTCTTTGGGCATCAGACCACGCACCGACTTCGCATGAGTCGTATAGGCAGCAATATCCGTCACCAACTTCTGGGTAGACAACAGCAACGGCTCACCGGTATTGCCCTGCGCCATCTGCGCCTGGCGGTTCAGTAGTAACATGGGAGTATCACCAAGTGAACACATGTGAACACACATGAGGGGTGGAACGATTGATGGGGGTGATTAATAAATTGTGAATAATTGTGAACATTTGTGAACTATCAGTTGATGGGAAGATTGATGGGAATGATAGATAATGTTAATGGGGATTAGGTGGGTAATTTTAGAGGGCGATTGGTTTTGGCATGTTTTGGCTATATTAATAGTGGTTGTTGATTAATGTGGAGGTTTATTGAAATAGGGAGCCTATGGGAGCCTCAAATGGTTGGTTTATTAGGAGGCACCCCTATTTCGAGAAACCACCATGTAGCCCTTTCCCAATCCCACCTCGGGGGCATCACGACCACCAGAGATAACCTTCAGGTGCTGGTCCACGTCATTGATGGCAGCTTGTTTCATCCCGTCTGGCCTCAGGAGAAGTTGGCAGACGTTGCTGAATGGAGCGACGATGAAGGCACCAGCTGTGACGGTATGCGTGTGTGTGCGATACCGATGGCTAACTCAGGGCATCTCAGGGCCACACACATCTTGAATCAGATCATAAAATACATAATCACCTTTCACTAAACATCAGAGCCAAGGTTCATCAGCAACCTTCTCACTGGATGGATATGGATGGATTGTCAACACCAGCAGTGGGTCCAGCTGCACCAGTAGTAACCTGGGAGATGGTATGAAATCGAAATCATTCACCCACATTGATATCAACCAACCTCCATTATGATTGGTCATAAAATGTCATAAATATATATCACCCCCCGTATTACAGGTGGTAATCAGATGATATCAATCAACCCCGTACTACAGGTGATATATAAACAGATATAAACAGTTACCCCTGAATAACAACACCAAGAAACTGGGGTCTCGGGGAAGAGATCTTTGGGAACAGCCGGGCTGATCTCATCAGCACCAGGGACATGCTGACGCTTAGCATCCGGGGTCACCTTCGTACTATCATCCCGCACCAACCCCCTCTTCAGAGTAGCCACACCCGGGGTCACAGCACCCAGCAGCTGGCGGCGACGGGCTGCATTCTCAATGGCGGCATTCATCGCCTCAGTAAGGATTGGTCTAACCAATAGATCACCACCAGTATACTTGTCATTACACATCACACCAGATGCTCCAGATCATGATATTAATGCATACCAGTCACCCCCATCATCTCATCATCGGGCATAGACTCACTCGACATGGCACCAATGTCGATTTCCCCATGTAGACGGCCCCACACACTGCACTGGCTGCAGAACATGTGTCCAGGATCACCCCATTGAGTCCCATACCCCTCCAACTCAGGTCAAATCACGGTAAATCACGCTAGGGGGGGTACCCATATATGAATAATTGTTCTGAGAGCAGGTATTGGGCCCAAGGACTGTTCTGAGAGCAGTCATTCATATATGGTTTTCACGCCAAATCACGCTTAATCACGCGGGGTAATCTGTGTGAGGGCCATCCCAACCCTGAAACTCCCACAAACATATGTGTATTATTGTGTATTCATGCACATGATGGTGTGATTTGCATACCATTTTGGTTGAGAAACCAGCATCGGAACTAGAGTTAGCCGGTATCCCAACACAGCTGATGACAGGCATGGCCCTTCACTTCTCGACTGGGAGTGGCAGACCCTTGGTCTCGCAGATTTCCAGCTGCACGAGCGAGGAACGGTGGTCGTCCGGTGAGCGCCGGTTGCATTTGTACACCGATCACCGATCTAAATCGTGTTTAATTAACTTGGTGAATTAGGATCGTCATGGATCGTCTATGATTTCAATATATTTCAATCTTTACTGGATATAGATGGTGACTTTAGGATCTCTCTTAATAGACTCCAATCGCTGATAGTTGCTACAGCCCTGATGAAATTACCATGATCATCTCTTGAATTCCAATCGTTACATATTTGGAACTGGTAGCCATCACCAAGTGATCCCTATTGATCCCTTAAGTGCAGTTCCAACCACACACTCACTGCATATCATAGCGGGGTTGAATTCCAACTTGCACTGAACACTGAAATGGTGTCAGGTCCATCGATATAAAATTGCACGTGTGGTGTTTGACCATTTTCACATTATTGTGATTGGTGTTGTTTTCCAACGATTCACAATGGTAACCCTGACACCGGAACAAAGCGCCCCGCGCTGCGTTCGTCGAGTAAAAATTGCCTGATTTCATCAAGCTCCGCATGGTCCCAGTTGAACGGATGCACCTCAGATTCGGGTAGGCTGGTGACACCAGGCACATCCATGTGTGATCACACATCTTAAAACCCCCCCACCCTGCAATCAATAACAAAGCCAATGATGTGATGTTAAGATGATTTAAGATGTAAACACATTTAGTAACTATTACGCAGGGTGAGGGGGGGGGAAATGAAGCTTCACTGAGTAGAGCATGCACATGCATGAGAGTGAATGTGATATCTATTCTAATACACGGTCTCATAGGGGTTAACATTATCATGATAAATCGCTAGCAAAGGTTTTACACCATCATGGAGGACCTGCAATCTTCAGGTGCACTGAACTTTTCAAAGACATCGTTGATACCAGGGAAACCCGAAAATCATTATGGTGGGCTGAATTAGCTGTGGGCTAACTGATCGGTGATCGGTGGATTAGGATTAGAATAAGGTTTTTTTGAACTTGCAAGCGTCGATGGAATGCATGACAGCTGCCATCAGAGCACATCAGCGAGCTGCGCAGATGCCAGACTCTGTCGAAGCGCGAGGTACCTAAGGCGAAGGGGCCGTGATCTCCAAATGAGACCAGCAATATCATGATGATCGGAAGGAGCTTTGAGTGAACCCAAGGTCCCGGTGAGCATCTTTGGCGAAGAGCCGGGGAGACGCATGGCCAGAGCACGGCTCAGGCAGCTTGGACTATCGTCGCAGGTGATCAGCTTGTTGGAAGGATTACTGTACCAGCGCCAGACTCTCTCGAAGCGCGAGGTACCTAAGGCGAAGGGGCCGTGATCTCCAAATGAGACCAGCACTATCATGACGATCGGAAGAAATTGCCAGTCTTCCCAACGAAGTCTGTGGTCCTGAACTTCCTGGACGGCAGATCACCCGCCAGGCGGACCACCTTTGGAGGACCTTGTGCATCGCACTGCTTGTGGGATTTCGAAACTGACGAAACCCTTCCAGGCCCTCTCCCAGGAGCTCATGATCATGAGAAGTGATCAGAATTGGGCCGCGGATGGCCGCGGTGAACGCATTGATTGGGAGCACCAGGAAGACCCCCAAGAAAAGGACAGCTATGGACAGCTAGTCCTTGGATCTGACTACTTCTTTGTCGAGCACATCACCATCTTTCGGCCACCTTCATCACATCATATATTTGAGTTCATTTCATAAAACATGTTGATTTAATTTAAGGATATTTAAGGAATAATGTGGGTGAACTGAACCCAGCAGGGAAAGATCTAGGTGTGTGTGTGTGTGTTTCGTTGATGGGCATCATGATGTTTAGTACTTTCCCCCATCCAATCAATTCATATAGTTATTTTATGTTATTTTGGTGGCTGTTAGATCATGTGCAAAAAGACTAACTTTTAGTGGTTATGGTAAACCATGGTAAACCAATCACGTCCCAAAGCTGAACAGCAGCTAAGTTCATAGCTGTAATCCACAGTAACCCAATTGCACCGTAGCAGCACGCATTGCAGACTGGGCACCAATGGCTGATACTGCCGGATGTCATCAGGGCCAGCTGGCATATCCAGATAGGGTACGTCTCCAGAAGCCTGCAGTGCCATGTATATGGAATTATATGGACAATGAGTGTCACATTGATGTGAACAATGAAAATGAACTTGGGTGACGTTCGATTGTAGTCGGGTCATAGTAAATGAGTTCGTCGATCTAGTAGCTACATCATGCATCAATAACAACGACTATGGGATACTATGGGTGTAGAATTTTGACAAGTACTAGTACATCACTATTGATAACCTCAACATGGTGCGAAGATGATTATATATAACATGGGGATTCTCGAAATGTTTTGATCAGACAAGTGACCCACAAAGAGGTCTGCTTCTCCACGACCCACTTGCAGAAATCCTCTGGGTATGCTTGTGATGATTTGAGTGACGGACCACCACACCAAAGTGAGGCGAACATGATTGATGGGGTCATCGTCGATGACATGTCACCAGACTCAACTGTTGAGGTCTAAACACATACACATCGGGATTTTTTTAAAGAGATCATTATGAATTCGGTGCACACCAAGAAAACATCATCATCATGAGATATCATGAGTAAGCCCCCGACACCGTCACACGACCATCATCACTGATGGTTTTCTTAACCATGCCGGAACTGGCACCGGTTTTCAACTCCGCTCTCTTCTCCCTGGTCATCACATCGGCCAAATCCTGGATCCAAGGCCTTACTGTTGATGAGGGCCAGCTGATGCTTTGGATGAAGGTGCCGATGCTGCAGCTGCTGAGGAACCAACGGTGATCCCAATAGGTATGAGATGGTATGAGGCTTTGGGAGTAGGGCTGCCGTAAAGCCCCATCCAACTTAGTTGCATGATGTTGCATGCATGGGTAAGGTTTCAATCAGTTCAACATTAACACATCAAGTGTATCATCATGTATCATCACATTTGTTGCAGCTGGGACACAATCTTTTGTAAAAGATCTGACCATACGCATCATCCCCAGGGTTCGGCAACATCGCATTGATAATGTGCTGAACCCATGGCATAAACACCAGCTTGCTACTTCCAGGTTGCTCGACCTCACTTCAGATGTGCAAGCACAGTAGCCAGTAGCTACATTGCGGAACACATTCACACACACATCGATAAATGATGAGTGCAGATCAGGCTCTGTCCAAAAGATTTGAAGACTGACACACAGTATGATGATGAGAGAAAATCGCGCTGATATCAGGTTCGACTTTTGCACCAGCTTACCTCAAAAGGGGGTAAAGGAAGGGACCGATCTTACAATCAACAGGACTGATCATGGTGTTTGTTAATGGTTGCAAGCTTTAAGGCAAGCGACTGTTGAGATTGCCAAGGACGCATAAATGCCGGTAGTGTGTTCCAGTGCTCATCCAGACAAACCTCAATGCCCGTTTAACATCTAATCACCAAATCTAATTGTGAAAACAAAGTGATCAATTAATATATATATATATATATATATATATATTAATAATTATTAATATTAAACACATTTAGACAAGACACCCATTGCACGGATGACCACCATGCATATACCCACACTTCTTGACGCGCATCACATCTCGCACAGCCACTAGGAACCCGCTGACCGTGGTGAAATCGTTGATGTCTCCACGTCCAGCGACATCATACCACTGGCTAGCGTATCCTTGATGACCTCAATGATTTGCATGATGAGAAACATGGTCTATAATATTCACAATCACCATTCAGGACCGCACGAAAGGATGATGTCAACAGCGATTGCCCACTGAATAGTTCCAGGAAATCGGTATCCTGAGAGCAACGATGTTTGTTTTTTGATGCCCACTAACCCGCATATATA
>VSDK01024659.1:114619-135536 GCA_009767595.1 Symbiodinium kawagutii
ATATCACCTGTGGAGTGCAAATCACGAAACTTGAGCAGGTTGGACATGGATGGACAAACACCACTCACACTGTTCCACTTGGTTGCTCGTGGTCGCACACATAGACTGCATGTTTGTATATGCATGCATGCATATGACATCGTTTCTTTTTTGTTCCTCTTGCATAAGCACACAGCTTTTGCCCACGATCCCCTGGGGCACAGAGATAATTTATAGATCCTTCAAGATCCACTGACCGGTGGTGAACGAACTGATTTATCATGATTTATCACAGGGATATTGTTGTTATTTCTTGTGATCTTATATGATCTTATTAAACATTGCTGATCTTATTAAACACTGCTGATCTTGAAGCATCTACTTCCAATTGGCACACTTCTGTGCCAGTTCCCACGCCGGTCCATGTCCACCATGCTTCTTGATGCTGATGGTCACACCGTGGCTGGTGTTCGCCACAATCGTCTCTGGGAGAGTGCCCTTCGCATTGTAGATGTAGAAGCTTCCAGCCCACCACCTCAGTTGCCAAATAAGACAGCATCAATTAATGATTAAAAAATATTTATATAATTATATATATTATTATATATTATTATATGTGTTCATCACTGATAACTCTGAATTGTAGCCAAATAACAACACACCGATCGCAGAGCAGCTCTCGTTGGGAGATGGCAGTGTGAAGGACTTCTTCGATCCATCAAAACCAGGAGGGATAGTCACACCAGCTCCCTTGAACGATGCATCCTCAGGGGATTAGCGCAGTTGGTGAAGCTGTTTTGGTCAAGGGGATGGGTATACATATGTTCAACACCCACCTACCACATTAGTCGATGTGGATCAACACCCACCGAATTGAGCCATGTTGAATCTTTTTGGTCCATGTGGGAGTGTGAGGAGGCTACGCTGGCTCGCGGGCCCGAGTTGTGTTCCGATCATAAATGCTGGAAAGATCCCAAGTGGTGTTCCTAAGGCTCCTGTTGGACTCATAGTGGGGCTATCTTGCCAAAATCTGGACACATGTTGAGGCCATCAGTGGACCAAAATGTTGCAAAAAAAACCGTGAAAACTTACAGTAATACGTTTTTCACAGGTTTTTTTGACCCCTTCATGGGGCTTTGTTGGATGATGAAGAGGGTATGTTGGGACTTTGGAAGATGAGTGTTGTCCGCACGTAAGGAGGTTGAATTTAACTTTTGTCGGTCGGTTTCTATATAGTTGGCGATGGAATCCCTGCTTGGACAAAGAACCATAAAGAACCTATGCATCATAAACCCTATGAATGGGAACCTATGAATAACAACTATTAAGATTCCAACCAGATAGCAAGACAATTCCAGTTTCTGAAAAAAACACCACAAATCCAACGAGTATGCGCTAAGATACGCTATGATACGTTTTTTTTGTTTGGGGTTGGTGGCCACCCCTTGGTTCATGAACCCATTGATCCATTCACGGTCTTATTGAGTTTCTATTCAGATTTATTCAGGATGCTAAGGCAGACCTTGGCGCACGTTGTTTTTTCGTTTGGGTTAGCTTCCGCCATCTTCCGCCCCTTGGTCATTGATCCGGTCACGGTCTTATCCAGTTTTCTTCGGGATGCTAAGGCAGACGGTGGCGCACATTGTTTCGGGGTTGGTTTCCGCCCCTTACGAAGCCGGGACCCAAGAAGCTGCGTCATCAGTGTTCATTTTTAACACGATTGGGATCGGTATGGATCGGTAATCAAATCATGTTACTTCATGCTAAATCATTTGACAGGTTTCAAATGGTTTCCACATGTTTCCACAAAACACGTTGAATCATTGAATCGCAATATATCACAATATATCACAATGATGATCGATGATGATCGCAAGACAGTGTGCCAGTGTGATTTTAGTTGTGCTTGTCTTTGTGCGATGTTGGGCTCCAATGATTCTGCGTGGAAGCCAGTAGTTGGCGTCAATCATTGGTTTGTGAATGGATGTGAATGGTATTGAATGGTTAACTGATGTTAACTGATGGTGGTTCATTTCTGTTTCTTTCAAAAAAGCAACAGCATGCAACAGCTATTGCTGACAAGGCATCCACCGATGGTGACATCACCATGACATACCATGACGTACCTTGACATACCTTGACATAACACGGCGCAATTCCACAGTCATTCCAACCAAAAATCAAAAACACGCAATTCATCATATTTCCAAAATATTCCAAATAATGTGCGTGCAACATCATGCAAACATATCATTTAATTTATTTTCATTCCGCACACTATCTTTCTCGTGCTTGGCCTTCTCGATCACTTCGTGCTTGGCGGTTCGCCATGGGAAAGCAGAAGAGATTCGATCGAGCTCCTAGGATTAATTAATGGATGTTAATGTGAGTATATGTTAGTTTTGTCATGTTTTGTCACTATCAAATTGAAGTCCCACACCTGTGCATCGCCACTTCTGCTTGAGGGTGAAGCGCGGAAGGCTGCAAAGACGGCCACTGGATCATGGGTGCCTTGGATTATCTTGGGTTCGCTTGGATTTCAAATGGTTTGATAGATAGATATAGAATGGATTTGTTTTAAATAGACAGCTAATATGTGCTAAAACACGCTAAATCTCAGGTCTAGGATGGCTAATGTATGCCTATGGATGCCTATGGTATCCTATGGTGATGCATGTTGAATCATGTTGACACATCTGGGAACTGAGACTCCGCAGCCTGATCCTCCTTCGGCGCCTTCATCCTCTTCAGATCCTTGTCTATCACCAACACTTGTCATTTTTTCTTGGAACCAATGGGTGAACATTTATGAAATTTATTAATTTTCTTTGAAATTGGGTGAACCTTTATTTTCAAAGAAATTTATTAATTTTCTTTGAAATTGGGATAAATTGGGTGAACCTTTATTTTCAAAGAAATTTATTAATGTTCTTTGAAATTGGGTGAACCTTGTCTATCACCAACACTTTGTCTCTGATGATCTCTGATGTATTACTAATTGACGGCTTTGGTTTTCAAATACCGGGAAGAATCCTTTGTTCCTAAAATTTTGCATGCTTGGACGATCCAAGGTATTCCAGGGTTTAATGTGGTTGAATGATGGTGCATGTTGCAAACTGCTGTAGAGGTCCATGCATGATGTGCATTGATTTGCCATGGTTTGCTTTTTTTTTGCCTATCTTCCTCCAAATCATTCAAGTTGCCACGCTTGCTGCAGGTGGACCCGGTGCATGCTGCCAATGCTGCCATGATGAGCAACATGGTGCAGGCACATTTCGACGTTTCACGACAGAAGCTATAGCTTAGGTTGATGATGGTTGATGATCATGAAGGCCAATGTCAGCTAGCTGAGTCTCTTTCGCCCTTGCAAGAATTAAGGGGTAGTTTCATTTTGGGTGCCTTGATCGTTTTTGGGTGCCATTGATCACCATTGGTTTCCATTTTTTTGCTGCCTTGCTTTCGTTCTCTTCCCCCTGGGCCTCCAGTCCATGGTGGCAATGAACCAGCAGATGGCGAATGCGATGACGGCGATGGCGGCGGGGGGTGGGGCGGGGGGGGGGCACCGCCAGCAGCACCACCGCCAGCAGCACCAGCACGTTCGTCGCCTTCAGCACCTTCGGCCCCTTCAGCACCAAGCAGCTCTTCCTCGGTTCCAGCAGTCCCAGCCTGAGCTTCCTGAGTTGTCGCGAGTGGTTGTTTGATGTTGTTTGTTAAGATAATTTAAGATATATAGTGTATCTTGGATTTACTATATAGATGTATATCTTATGTGATATATAGCGATGTTGCAACAAATATAGATTGCTTTGTGTGGGGGTCGTCGCTTTGAGAGTAGGCACGGTTTTTGGCTAAGTGAAACAATGTTCATTCTGTGCAGACATGTCATGTGAACCGATTGAATTTTTATGAATTTTATTGAATTTTTATTGTGTGACATTCACGGCTTCGATGTGAAACAGTCAAGCCAGACATGGCCAGATATTCTCTACTATCTTCTATTTCAATGAGTGTTCGTGGTTGTTCTATGTTGTTATTTGTATTTATTTGTTTAATGTTTGTCAATGTTTGTTTCACTGTGTGCCGATTTGTTCAAATTCCATTGCTTGCTTGCGCCATTGCAGGCATTCAGAGAACCATTTCCAAGACCACGGGAGGAGATCGTGGTTGAAGAGGACCGGTCGGGTATGTTTTTTCTTCGGACTTTTGGCTGCTTCTCGGGTTTCAACATGGATTGTTTATGATTGTTTCTGAGCTTTGGGCTGAAATGTGCTCACTTGGTCCATCCAAATTTCGCGCTAAAAATTCATGAGCAGAAGAATGTGAGCCCCAATGGCCCCTAAATGATCCTAAATGCCCCCACGTTTAAGAGGTGGATAGAGGTGGGATGAGGTGGGTCTGGTATCCGGCCCTTTTTTTGATTCCAACATGTTTTTCCTCAGGACTCGGAAGAGGAAAGGGCAGCTCCGAAGTTTGGTGGTCCGAAGGCTCGCCCAAAGGCAGCTCCGAAGTTTGGTGGTCCGAAGGCTCGCCCAACTCCACCTCCAAAGGCTGCTCCGGTGACTGGTCCTCCTGCCACTTGGCTTTAGTTGTGACTTTTGGCGCCGCAAAAATTCCCAAAAGCCCCCGAAACTGTTTTGCGGCTCGGTGTATCCAAACAGGGGGGGTGGATACAACGAGCTTTTGGGCCCACATAATTTCCCAAAAGCTTTCTGAAGCCGTGGAGGCAAGTGACTAGGTGGTGACACGCTTAATGTTGACTGGATAGAGGTGGGTCTGGTATGCGGCCCTAGGTGTGTAACGTGCTGGCTTTTAATGTTGGGTCTGGTGTCCGGCCCTTTTCTTGATTCATCTTGATTCCAACATGTCTTTCTTTTTTTGCTTCCAACATGTTTTTCTGGATAGCTGGAGTTGAACAATTGAAAGCAATTCTTTTGCGCAGAGTCACTTGGACTTGGTAAGCGCATGTAAGCGCTAGATTTTAGAAATGGCTTTTTCCATCCTCTTCCCATCTCTTCCCCACAATATTCATATTTTTCCCTGCTTTCAAGAGACAACAAGGCAAATGGACATATCGAGCATTATCTCTTTTCGGCCAACAAACATGATGATGCATTTGTTGGCTGTATAGCTCAATTTAGCTCAATACAGCTCAATCCATCTCAAAGTATCTCAATATGTCTCACGGGGGACATGCTGGGTCGCCCAGGAGAGCAGACATGCAATCTTCCGTGCTGCTCATGAGCTTCAATGGCCAGAGCAAGAGGGATGGCAGCTTGGATATGATTGGAGGTGCTGATTATGACTGATATTGACTGATGATGATGGTAAATGATTTTGAGATGTCGTTTGCGCAGCTGGTGACCTCTCTTTGCTGTTGTATGCTGTTGTCATTTGTTGCTCTTGTCTAGTGTTTCTTCTGCGTTAGTGTTTTCATGTGTTGTCATATGTTGTCATTTGTTTTCTGAATTTTTCTGAGGACAAAGTGGACGCGAAACATCGTGGTTGGAGGCGAATTCTATATCTCGCGCTTACCTGCCCATCTCAAGGCGGCGTTCATTCTCGTCAATTGCCAGGCATGGGAGACGCTTGACAGCAATTGGTTGGGGGATGTTAGGGGCATTAGATTCCAAAACCAAAAACATCCAAAAAGCATTCAGGAAGTGGATCATTATGGATGCTTGAGCTTGTGAATCTTTGTTTACTCCACCTTGACGCCACCATATGCCACCTAAGATGAAGGTCATTGAGGATCACCATTTCTAATGATTCCGCCCCACATTTGCAACCTGCCCGAGGAAGGCGGAGGAACAGCGGAAGGAGGCCAAGCGGTTGGGATACTCTTTCATCTCCTTCAACCCCAACATGAGCGAGCGCACCGAGAGACAGTCCCAGCCTGAGCTTCCTCAGTTGTCGTGAGTTGTTGTTTAGTATTGTTTTTCATTCTATTCTTTCGTATTCTTTCTATTTCAAAGAGTGTTCGTGGTTGTTCTATGCTGTTCACATTTTTCTGTTTGTTGATGTTATTTAATGTTTGTTTCATGTTGTGCCAAATTCGGTGACCGTACTTGTTCGGTGTTCGTGTGAAAAAAGGAATCTTCCGTGTTTCTGCCACTTTGGTTTCAAGTGCTAGTATAGTTGGTTTATTTAGGTTTTCTTGTCCCGCCTCCTTCCCCTTTTCACCACCTGGTGATTTTCATTTCTTTCGTCTTTTGGCCGTTGTGCTAAGAGTTGTTGATGCTCATGTGATTCAAATCCTACGGGCAACGGAATGTTCTCTTAAGAACGCATGCTGTTCTCTGAGGTGGTACATGGAACTTCGGCGACTTCTGAAATTCCTCGACCAGGGCCACTTTGCTTGAATTGGGCAAGTGAATGCAAGTGAGCATGTTTAGACATGGGTCATCAATCATCATCATGTACCAACACGTGCCAACATGTCATCATGTAGTGCACGAAAATGCACGACAATGCACAACATATCACAACATCAAAATATGATCATCTGATATCATCTGATTATATATGATCATATCAAGCTCTTGGCTTTCGCATTTTCACATGAACATGTTTGATTACATTTGATTCCGTTTGGCGTCCAAGTTTCATGGCCATGCCTTGGTTCGCCAAGACATGCCAAGACTGAACTTTCATTTTTTTTGGTGGTTTGAAAAGGGCGTACCAAACACTGGTTGGGGGGGCCCAGGGGTTTGGGTTACCCATGGTTACCCATGGTTACCCATGTTTGAACCATTTTGAACCTTTAAATCCTTGGGGTTTGGCTGGGTAAGATCATGTAAGATCCTTTGATATCCTTTGTGTCGTGCTTGAGGACGCGTCTTGGTGATCACGTGCAATGGGGGACGTCATCGCAGCGTTTGCGTCGCCTGCTGCGTGTACATGCTGTGGCATGGCGTTGATAGCCAGACGGCAGTGCTTTGGCTGGCGAATCTCCCGCTGTTCTCGTTGTTTGCAGTCAGTTTCTTTTGTCTGAGCAGCGTTCAAAACCCCTATGATTACCTTTCAATTAGAGGTTGATCTAGGGATGGGTTCGCGAAAGTGAAATGCACGGTCGCGAAAGCCCAAGCGAAAGCACAATGTACAAAGCACGATGCGAAAGGTTGGCAAAAGTGATCATAACTTCACATGTTTGGTTCATCACGCAGTGTTTTATCTGGAAACTTAGACTCACAACTGTTGTGTTTTTTTGCGTTCTCTTGCAGTCTACCCGAGGCAAATTCGATCTTCTTGGCAAGACCGATCGCGCAGCCGTGGGTGAACGCAGAGCCTCTTGGATTGGATTGATTTGGTTTCGTTTGGTCACAAGGGAACCGCTTTGAGCTAAGTAACAGCATCCAGAAACGAGTGTCAAGAGAGGAGGAACACCTGGGAATGTATCAATTCATGTCAACAACATCCACATACATCCACAAAGTCTTACTTTCATTTCAGCATCATTTTTTTTAACGGAGAACGATTATTTTGCTGAGTAAGAATCTTGTCCCGGAATGCGTATCCAACGTTTCGAATTCTTTGACTTTGATGTTTTCATATGTTTTCCATGTCGTGTATCTTTGGACATGTTTGGTCGTCTTTGGTTTTTGACGGTTTTGTTTGCCATGTTTTGCTATTTGATCGCACTGTTGCGCTCAGGCGCCTGCAGTGGGTGGATAGGCACCGGAGAGCCATCACTTCTGCAGTGGGTGGATAGGCACGGCAGTGGTGATCAGCATGCCATGAATCAATTGGTTGATCAATGGACCCTCAAAAAATAGATGAACGCGGATAATGAACCAAAAATAAGGAAAAGAAGATCTGGCTTCTACAGCCGGCCGACCTGGAATTGGGGCACCTAGTTGATCACCACGTGCCAACATGTGCCAACTACATGGTACGTTGCCATCCCTCCATGAGTTGCGAATGTCGATGGTGGATGAACATGGATGAACCAACCCAATTGAATGTCGTACTATGTCGTAATTATACTGGGGTCTGATGACATAGGAATAGTGGCCTCTAGTGACATAGGGTTCGGTCCTTAAGTCTTATCTTATCACCCACGAAATCACCACCAATTCGCGACCACACCACTCAAGATACCACATGACATCACATGACATAGGACATCATAGGACATCATAGGACTAAAGCTCCAAATGCCATCTCCAGATCCCAAAAAGCAAGAAAGATTTGAAAAAACAAAAAATAAAAGCTTTGCGAAACACAGCCAAGCTCTTTTCTGAAACCCTGTGACATTCGCCATGATGAACTGGCTTTGCAGTGATTTCATCGGTTTCATAAGCATCGCCATGCGTTGCCCAACAGAGCAGGAAGGCACAAACCGTTTTGTGTCACATTGTGTCACATACTACGGTCGCGCCCTTGTACATTTTCGGCCATAAGTGTGTACCAGTTGGATGGTTTTTGTGCCATTCCGCTCTGTAAGCGCCAAGCTATAGAGGGCAAACATGGGCAAACCATGGCAAACCATGGCAAACCCTTCAACATCGATTTGGCAGCACATCCCTGATGACATAGGCCAGAAATGGCAAAAGTGACTTTGTTGATGACATCGGCTTTTCTTACACAGGGTATGTTTGCTAAGTGCATCTAAGTGCTATGTGATGAGCCCCTAGTATACTTTCAATCAGGATAAATTTGGCGATGACTTCCTAGAGTGTCTTTGTGCTGCCAAGCCTTCGTTGTGGCTCCGTTGTGGCCCTCAGCCTTACCTGAATCTTCCAGATGGCGATGGTGTGAGAAAAAGGATGTGCCTGTCTCGCGGTATTTCGGGCAGGTGTCCAAAATCACCCAAAAGCATTGAAAAGCATTGGTATGCATTAGTGATCATTAGTGAAACTATGCGAAATTTACGAATGACATCGAATCACTTAACAAGTGACATCAAGTGACTTCACATGACTCAACATACCCCTCGCATTTTTTGAAACAGGTTGCGAATGGAGTTGGAGCCACATTGCTGTAGGATGACTGCCGAACAATATTGAGCAATATTGCAAAATAATACCAGTTCATACCAGTTCATAACAGTCCGTAACATAGTGTGTGCGTTTGTGTGCGTGTCAAGTTTCTGCCGCCGAGGTTTGATCGCAAGATATCGCAAGTTCCGGCCTGCCCCAGCAGTGAATTTTGGTGTTGTGATTGCAGGTGGTTGCAGCTACAAACTTTCATGATCCTTCATCTCAAAGGGTTTTTGTTTTTTTTACACCAGCGCTTGTCCTGGTGGTATACGGTGGTTGTCTTGATATAGATCTTGATAGCTCATCTATGTTCATATGATTTCGTAAGTCTATATCTGTCTACAAAATTCTGTGTGTTAAACATGGTACTAAAGGTTGAAAATGGTCGAAATATGTTGAATCATGTTGAATCACATTGAGCGGAACTTGTGGAAACCATTGGAAACCTATGGAGACCTTCATTTTAGATTTCAAAGAACAATAAAGAACCACACCATCCGAAACTTAGAGGTCTAACCTTTTAGTTCATGGGCGGATTGATTCATAATATTGTCATATATTGTCATGTATTGCGATTATGGATTGGCTTGGCTTCAAGTCTGTAGTTTATTGGTGTGCTATGTTCATAGATGACCTCGCTGCTATGCGCAAAAAACATGAGAACGTAATACCAAGCAATACCAAGCACAAACACAAAGCAAACATGCAAAACAGAAAACAAACATTTATTGCTGTGTAGTCATGGATTAGCTGGGTTATGCTGGGTTCCAAGTCTATAGACTAATTGACAAAAACCTGCCGTAAGATCGTGAACGGATCAATGGGTCCAGGATGGTCCATGAACCAAGGGGCGGAAACCAACCCCAACCACCACGGACCGATGGGCCATGTACTGAGGCATACTGAGGTGTACCCGCATGGAACATCATGGAACCATACGTAAAGTTTTATCAAGTGTTCATTTTGGACCCTTGTTTAAAAACATGTAAACACTTTTACGCCAATGTCAATGAAGCAGACCGGGTTTTCTTGGCCATTTTGTCCCCAAAATTGTCTATATATAGATCATTATAGACCTATAATGATATATAATGATATATAATGATATAATATGATATATAATGATATATACATATATAATCATATATATGTAATGATCTTTAAAAATACCTCATCATATCTCCACATAAATTGGCGATTCTTTGGGGTAGTATCTCATCATATCTCATCATATCTCCACATAAATTTGCAACGCTCCGGGGCGGTATCTGCAGCTGGGTCTTGACTATCGAAGGTCCTCAATGGCAGTCCATGGCACTCCCATGCGCCCCCATATGCAATAAATTGCAGTAATATGCTTGAATCATCTTACAATACTGCAATACTTCAGGATACTTTAGGAATCTTTAGGATACTTTAGGTATGCGGTATGTGTATGCACATAGTACCAAAGATCACTGAACTAAAATATGAATTAACATGAATTGACATTCCAATAGCCTACAGACTTGAAGCATCTAGAAGCCAAATTTAGCGCGTCGACCTCCACGGACCTTTCAGTGATTTTCATTTCAGATCATTTCAGCCCTCATCAGCCCTTCATAGCGCTTCCAACGAGGACTTGGGTGAAACTTGGTTTCACATGGTTTCACGAAGGCCTTGGATGGGCCGAGTGTGGCCCTGTGTGGCCCTGTTAAGTTTTGATTTGTTTTGTTTGTTTAGCGTTGGTATGCGTTGCTACATGTATCCTAGTATATCTTTCATGTCCCTACATTATCCTACTATATCCATCTTTATCCTATTATGTCCTAGCTCGACTACGTTAATCCTTTGCCGGGGCTCTGGCAGAAGGTAAGTTACTTGAGATATGTTCAATAACATTCAGTAACAAATCATGATTAATACATATAAATACATATTGATACACATTAGTACCAAAGGGATGCTGCGGGTTCTGTGGTTGGGAGGTTGAAACGGCGTGCCCCACAGATCTATGCTACAGATTTGTTTTGGAGTATCCGGGATGATCCAGGATGCTGATGTACAAGTTGTCCTTGTTTGGTTGGGGCTGGTATCCGCCCCATTCACGGTCTACAGGTTGTTATGGATGTGCGCGCTTCTTTTTCATAGCGGTGCTGACATTGTATCAGATAATCCCTTAGCCTCCAGAGGCTATTTCTGTTTTTAGTCGTTCTCAGAAAGACTATCAGGGTTTGCTAGACCAATCTAGACCATGACAGAGATTATTCTGGTATGGCCGTTGAGGTTTTCCTGGTATAGTTTTTTCATGTTTTTTCTTGTTTCCCGGTATAGTCGTTCCTTTGGTCCCCAGATGTCCCCAGAGAGCTTTGGTAGGCTATGGTAGGCTTATGTAGGCTTCCATGCACTGTGATGCATATATTTTGGCCCTAAGCCCAGCACGGCGTGAAATCATACGAGATCATACGAGTGAGACGACGTTTGAATTAGCCCTGTGACATCCTGTGACTAGACCCTGTGACTCGAAGTACAAATAGCGCAACATAGCGCAACCTGATGGTATACCAATATCACCGGAGACCACATCCCAGTAAAGTCGTTTATGTTTTGTTTTCCGATGTTTTCCTACATTTTCCTACTATGATCGTTCATGGCTTCCTGGTATAGGCGACCAATAATCCCAGCATGGTCGATCAAAACCAATTTATGGTCGTCTATTCCCACAATGTCCTGGAGCATATCAGGCATGGTCGTAGAGTCGCCGGGAAGTTTTAGTTCAGATATCATGCGTTATTTTGTGTTAAACATTGTTAAACATTGTTATACATTGTTATACATTGTTCAAGAAAAGGTTAATCTGAGCCCAGAATTAATAGCGGGGGACCCCCCCCCCGGAATTAAAAAAAAATTGCCCCGGAATAATATCACCGTTTCAAAGCTGGGCTTCAAGTGGCTCTGAAACGTGATGAAACGTGGCAGGACGATTCCCGGATATCAATCTGCTGATTAATTCATTGATTTATTGGTTAAATTTAATTAATTAAGCGTATTAAGCATGGCCATGCCTGGCCATTGCCCCGTTCACGATCAGTTCAATTTTGAGGAAAAGTCCAAGGAAGCCGTCAGTCTTAGTGTGGTAGCTCCTACCCAATTAGATGCTAGAATCTTCCTAATTAGTTTTCTTTTGTTTGGAGTACTCCTAATTTATGGGGACCGTGTCGATCGAAGAATCTGACATGGTTTGTCTGGTGTGGTGTGGTGAGTTCCTCACTGTGACTTACAGCCACGCCCCACACAGACAAAATAGGAGTCGCAGCTCCGTGCATGCCCTTTTGGTAGCGTGTAGCTGACGGTAAGACACGCTAAGGCACACGATGGCACATGTTGTCTTAGGTGGGGTTGGTTTCCGCCCCTTGATACCCCCCGGTTCATCAGGGGCCTGTACAGACTCGTGACAATTCGTCAGGTGCAAGCAGTGTTGATGTGTTTGCGACAGAGGACCCCGCCGGTGTGGGCAACTGGTGCCAGAGGGTCCTTTTTCGGCACAGGATGGCACACGTTGTTAGTTACTACTATTCTTATTATTACCATTACTATTACTATTATGATTATTACGAGTATTATTACTACTACTACTACTATTATTACTACTACTACTATTATTACTACTACTACTACTACTACTACTACTACTACTACTACTACTACTACTACTACTACTACTACTACTACTACTACTACTACTATTACTACTACTACTATTATTACTACTACTACTACTACTACTACTACTACTACTACTACTACTACTACTACTACAAGGCGCCTGGCGCCTGGAGCGCCTGCTACTACTACTATTACCAATAGTATTATTATTATTATTATTATTATTCCTATTAATATTGTTATTTTTATTATTATTATTATTAATACTATTATTACATATTATTACCTATGCTACTATTATTTAATATTATTTATTATTATTAATCCTACCATTACTAGTATTACTACTCTTACTATTATTATTATTAGTATTAGTATTATTATTAGTACTATTACTACTACTACTACTACTACTATCATTATTATTATTCTTATTATTACTACTATTATTATTACTACTACTACGAGGCGCCTGGCGCCTAGGCGCCTGGCGCCCGGGCGCCTGGCGCCTAGGCGCCTGGCGCCTGGAGCGCCTACTATTATTATTATTACCAACACTACTCTGACTAATATTATTATTCTTACTGCTACTACTACTAGTATTAGTACTACTATATACTACTATGTACCACTACTAGTATTATTATTACTATTACTAATAATATTAATACTATTATTATCATTATTACTACTACTATTATTATTACTACTACATACTACTACTACTACTACTACTACTACTACTACTACTATTACTACTACTACTACTACTACTACTACTACTACTACTACTAATATTACTACTACTACTACTACTACGAGGTATGCCCTGTTGGCGTTGAAGTTGGCGTAAGTTGGCCAGGGTCACCTTTCAGGGATCTTCAGGGTAACATTGTACAATCTTCAGGGTAACCTCGTGCACTGCAATCTAAGAGGAGATGAGCTATGATGAGCTATCCACAAGTCTGCAGCATAGGCTTGAAATGTCTTGAAATCCAAATTCTCTAGGCGATCACGCCATGTCAATGAATTGCGCCTTCATCCAAACATATAGCAAGCCAGGGGAAATTTTCAGGATCAGCGAATATCAGCGATATCGTGCGATATTCAAGTTTTCTTCACAGTCAATTTGTCAGGATCAGCGATCGTCACTGGTGGCTTCGAGGGGGCATCCTACATATGCAGGCGCGCAGTAACGTCGCGTTCCGCTTTTTAAGGCCTGGCTAACATGATGCGGCCTTCTTTCTTTATTGAAAATCTCGCGGTACAGTTTTCTTGCTCAGTTGTGCTCCGTCCGATCAAATGAAGGTTATATTTCTGAGACGACCAGACATATTAGAGAAAATCGGACGCTTATGGGGAGGGAGAGTTAAAACGCAGTTGTGAGATCAGCTGAGATCAGACAGACGTTGTTCAGCAATGCTTCGCTCATGAATGTCACAGCTGGATCAAAACGGCCAATAATTGCCATGCCGCGAAACAAGAGCAGCCCAGCCTATAAGAATCGTTTGCTGCGCCGGCAGCTGGAGCGGACACAGCTGCGGCTTGAGCAGGCTGGGAGCTGTGCAACCATGAGTTATTTTCGGAGCAAAAAGCATAATGAATATTTCAGGTTGGAAACGTTTCAGAGCTTCAGATTTTGCAGCGTGTTTGAGTTCATGTCTTTTGTTTTTTCATGTTTTTTCTGTTCAATCCGTCAAGCTGGCGTAATGGCTGGTGCTTTGATGCAGTTAGACGCGGTTTGGCATCTAAGGGGCTATATTTGATTATTGTGAGCGTGGTAAGTCTTTATTGTCCTTTATGGTCAATTATTCCATCGGGCTTGCCATTGACTAGAGCCGGATAGAATCGGCATGAATCGGTGTATGAAGAACCGAAGTCTATGTTATTCCATGTTGTTGGCCAGGTGATAGCAGAAAATGCTTTCTTCGACGAGTGGCTGGCAGAAGACGCAGGCCATTCTTCTGCATGCGCGGTTGACAGCGGCTCCGGCATGGAGTTGGAATGAGTTGGACATAAAAGAAATGTGGCCATCCTTGGCTGAGATAGTAAATAAATGTAAATAATAACGGCCTACATGCACGAGTATGCTGGCAAACTTGAACCCCGCAGGCGGTGCGTGAACGCAATGCTCATATAGTTATTTTTTTCCAAGTATTTGTCATTTGGGCATAGCAGGACGTAGTGTCAGGCAACCCCAGCGCCCAGGACATGTGAAGAAGACGAAGAAAAGAAAGACAGGCGGCAAAGGCGGGCTAACCACAGCAACCATGGACCTGAACGAAGGGTTCTTCTTGTAGTGATTTCAAACAATGTGACAGCATCAAATTCATCAGTAAAGTGTGTTGGACACATGCTTGATCTAGATTGTTCCCGCTTTTTTCTTTGCAAGTTTGGCTATGTTCGGCCGGCGTGGCAATTTTTTTGGTTTGACATGAGTTGAATATGTTTGGCCATGTCTGGGGTTGGGAGTTTCGCCATGTCCGGAGAAGTTGTAGAAATTGAGTTGGTTTGCAATGATGCACATTTGTGTTGTTGCTTTTATTCTCTTTTGTTAGTTATTGTTAGTTAGTCGGATATAGCCCGGGGGTATTGCAATGGAATCACAGCGCCCAGGAGAGATGATCGCGAACGCGAAGGAAGAAGCAAAGCAAGAGATGAAAGGCCGTATCTGAACGAAGTTTCTTCCATTACTGTCACAGCATATCACAGCATATCACAGCATCAAATTCATCAGTCGGGTAAAGTGTGTTGAACAATGTTGAACACATGCTTGATCTAGATTATTCTCGCTTTTTTCTTTGCAAGTGTGGCCATGCTCGGCCGGTGGCTCACGGCGTTTGTGCGGTTGCCATTGCCTTGATTCGTCAGTTGGAAATAGCATGAAATAGCTTGGCGTATCATGCAATCCCAGCGCCCAGGACAAGAGATTTCCAAAGCAACAATGAAATGTGCGAAAGACAAGAAAGGCATGCTCATCACATCAAACCATGATTCCGGTCGGCCCTCCGTAGGGGAAATCAGCCGTGACATTGCTCTTTGTTTTCCATTTGGACGCAGCCCGGCGTAGCGCAATGGAATCGCAGCGCCCAGGAGAAGCGATCACGAAAGCAAAGGAGGAAGCGAAGCAAGCGATGAAAGGCCAAGTATTTGAACATATTTGAACTAAGCGTGTTTAAATTGCTGTCGCAGCGTCAAATTATTTCAAATCATTTCAAATGGATCAGTAGGGCAAGGCTGCGACGAAAAATGAAACATTTTGAACATGTTTGGCCATGTGCGGTCATTGGCCCACCGAGGTGAAACTTGTAGAGTCCGACTTTATTTTTTCGTTGTTGTTGCTATCTATGATGTAGCTATATGTAGCTTTAGCGTGCTTTGTTAAATTTTGATGCAGAGTCATGCAAGCCCCGGGCTCAGGAGAATGCATGAAGGCGAAAGAGAAAGCCGTTGCGCGAAATCAAGGACTTAGTTTCGTTACCCGATTTCGTCTGTTTGCGTAAGCGGCCAAGTTGTTTACAAAAACACAGAGTTATTTGGTAATGCTTTGTAATGTTTGAAGCATGAATGTCATGTGTCATTGTACATCATGCATTCACCTTCGTTTTCCTTCAGTGTATGTTTGAGTTTGCGCTTTACAATCGCCATGCGTAAGCGTGTGATATCACATGGACAACCATCAACGCCAGCATCGCTGTTTACACCATCGATACCGCTATGGGTATAGATTCGACGGACCATGGATGCGCCGCTTCAATGTAAGATTATCTCTGCACACGCGATGGGTGTATGATGGTGTATGATTCAATATGATTGATTTACTTGGCAAATTCTGGCAAATATGAGGATGGTGTAGGGTTCCAATTAACATGCTATAACATGCTAAAGCAATCTAAAGCACATGAATTCAGCGCGTGAAATGTGCGCTTACATAGTTTGAGGCGGGGTTACGCAATCGCGGCGCCCAGGAGAATCCCTGAGCGTGCCTCCTCCGCAGGAGGACAGGAAAAGCAGCGGCAGCAGTAGCAGCAGCAGCAGCGACAGCAGCAGCTGCAGCTGAAAACAGATTGGGTTTCACATCGTTTCACCCTTTACTTGTTTCATCTTGTTTCCAGGCCAACATTAAAAGTATCGCTCGCTGATCTCCAGAGAAGCAGCAGAAATAGTCAGGCCATGTCAGGCCAAAAGCCGGTTATATCACATAGTGGCATCCTCGATGCGATTTGTTCTGCAGGGCGGGGCCATTTTGTGGAAGCATGTGGAAACATATGTTTGTGATTGTTTGTCGGCTTGAGAATTTTGTGAAACCATGTGAGATTGATAGGCGCGTTTTTGTTTTTGAATGATTGGCCCATATTGGCCCATATTGGCCCCAACCCTGTGTGCAAAAGCTATGCGGATTCGTGTCGAAACATCGGTTCGGATCCACGGTTTGGTGCCGGGAGAGAAGTGCGCAGCCTGAATTACTGGAGGAACTACCAGTAATTTCTGGATTTTTCTGGTATGTTGTATGATGTTGTATGCATGAGGAGCTGGTGTTGAATTGGAATGATTGTTAGTGTGAAGTTTGCTACAGTATGGGAATACTTTCTTTACTAAAAGTTGCTTCATCCTTGTGACGCTTTGAATGTACTCTCCCGTGCCACCCGTTTGTATGTGCCTACACTACGATCGAAGGACAATTTTCACTTGCCATCTGTCCAGGTTCTGTGGGCATCTTCCATGCCTGCCGCCTTTTGGGCTTTCCGCATATACCATCGGCTGCGCAAGCCTGGCTGGCAGAGCGCACAGCATTGAGCAAAAAAGATCTGCGTTTGCAGTTGGCGTGAGCTTCAACCACCATGTGCGTCAATGATGAGCAATGATGAACAAATATGGGTTGTTCATGGTTGTTCATGGTTGTTCATGGTTGTTCATGGTTGTTCATGGTTGTGGATGTTTTTTTTCTGTTTCTGCCCAGCCCCCGAAACGTATGATCCATTTGCATGTTCGACTGGTGCAAAGCATGCCCTGAAACAATCGGAAACACACCCGCGATCATAGCCCGGAACATCCCGAAACATTTCTAAATTCGCGCCCTGTTTTTCAAAACAATACGAAAACATACCCTCAGAAATTTACCTTCGAAACCTACCCCGAAACATTCCCTTGAAGTATTTTGAGATATTTTGAGACAACCACGCAGACGGGATGCAGGCGCATTGCGGCGCCGCACATGCGGATTGAGGCGCTATGAGGCGCTGGCATGCGTGGGCGTGGTATGGCGTGGTCATGCGTGGTCCATATTGCGTAGGATTTTTTGAGCTTATATGAGCTACATTGAGCTGTTATGAACTTGTACAAGTCACAGAAAGTCTTGTGCGCAGAAAGTTTTGGGCACTCAGCAATTCATGTGCAGTGACAGTTGAGCGACTTTTTTTGGATTGATGCTGGCATTTGCCAGTCGCTGCCATTTGACATTGACAGGCGTCAGTCATGAAAGGCTACATGTGAGCAATACAGGATTATTGAAGAAGGTTATTGTATGTTATTGTAGTAGTTTCACATGTGCCATTTCAGTTATCAATTCTTTTGCATTCGCGCAGCTTGGTAGTCACAGCCTGGACGCCCACAGGAATTTCAGCTACCTTGGGTCAAATTAACTGAATGATTTCCCTGAGCAAAAATACTTCTTCAAGTACATAATACTGCAATCAATGCCAATAACGCATCCTTCAATCCCTTGTCAATTCCGTGCTGTAGCGCATGTCAACAGCGTCCTCTGCCGTGGACAATCTGCATCGGTGCACTGGCTTGAATTTAGCAGACATGTCTTTCCTGGTTTGAAATACAGTGTGCGTTTGCTGACTCGTGAGCGCGTGTGCACTTTGCCTTTGTACTTTGCTTCTGTTGTGTCCGATACAATAGTTGAACCAACTGCTCGAGAAAATTTGAGCGCTGGAGTGTCGTTGTTAGTGGTTCCATGTTAAGCTTAACCAGGCCAGCGTTTTAGAACTCAGAGCAAGTGCAATTCAGCTAAGTTTAAAGTTTCTAAGACATTCAAAGACTAACTCCTTTTCCGCTGCCATGCCAAGGATGGACCTGGTGGAGATCAAAGAGGAGGTGACAGAGGAGCAGGCCAAGCAGGAGGGCGAGGGCCCTGGCAAGAAAAGGCGCCGTGTAATCGTGAGAGGTTCTTGCACCAACCCGCTGTGTGTTCGAAGCTTGGCTGAATCAAGCTGGTGTCTATATGTATGCCCAGCTATCAGCCTATCTGTCAATCAATCTACTTATATCATACTATATCATACTATATCTATCCATATCTATCCATTGTCGATTGTTCTGTTTATCTATCTATCTCCATCTGTCTAAATCTACTGATTCATCAATTTGTTAATCTGTTCATGTATCTATGTATATCTATGTAAACCTACATCTATCTGTAAAAAAGGGGACTACGTGACGCGTCTGTGTGCAAAACCTATCCATCCTTCTTGCGTTCGGTCTATCTGACTATCTATATATACATCCACCGGTCGGTTCATGGACCTGTCTCTCTCTCTCTCTCTATTATCCCCGCTCTCCTCACCTCACCTTTTGATGTTGGCCTCTCAGGACGATTAGCAAACATGCCATGCAGAACAACCCGGAAGAATGACGACGGAGACTTTGATTGTCAGGCGGCCTCTACTAGGTCCATCGGGGCGGCAAAACATTCCGAGGAGGTAAAGACTATGATTGAGACAGTTGAGAAGGAGATGAATTGTGCTTTTAGATCCACCATCTCGGGCGAGACAGAACTGCCATGGCGCATCGTTTACTCTGGCCCACGTGATTTGAAAAGTGTGGACTCTGCAACGTCAAGTCTGAGGACAGCAGCTGCCAGTTTGGAATTCCATTGCAGTGATCACTTTGTTGTTTGTTGTTTGCCACTTTGCTATTTGTTGCGGCAGCGAAGCTTTTTTGCAAGGACGATGCTGAAGGAAAAGAGCGAACCATCTTCGTCGTCTAAGCAGCATCTAGCCTGATGATAGGCGTTTGGGAGGCAATTTTTGCAGGTGTTTTCCTGTCGGCGTGATGAGTGATAGACTATGTAGTTACATGTAGTTACCCATTTGAATTCAACAATAGTCACAATAGTCCATATGCGAATGGCAGGGGTAGATGATGGTAGATGTTGTGGATAGAGTAAAGATGGGGGTGGATAGACTCCATTGATGGAGGATCAGATATATATCTATGTATATATATATATATATAGTCAATAGACCCGACAACCTAAGTTTCGCTGTTCGGAATTAGGTGAAATGAAAGCACATTAGATGGGAGGGCGCCCGGAGCGCCTACTACTATTACTATTTTTATTTTTATTATTATCAGTATTTTGTTTATTACTATTACTACTATTATTATTGATATTACTATTCCTACTACTATTATTATTACTATCACTACTACTACGACTACTACTACTATTACTACTGCTACGGGGCGCCTGGCGCCCCGGGCGCCTGGCGCCTAGGCGCCTGGCGCCTGGAGCGCCTACTACTACTTACTATTATTATTATTACTACTAGTATTATCATTAGTACTACTACTATTATACATATTACTACTAATATTTTTTTTTTTATTATTATTTTTTTTAATTATTATTATTCTTATTATTGTTTTTATTATTGGTACTATTATTATCATTATTCCTACTACTATCACTATTATTTGTGCTATTATTACTACTACTGCTATGGGGCGCCTGGCGCCTGGTTGCTTTTTTTTGTTTCTCGGGTACAATTCAGAAATATGTTATGGGAAGGTTTGAGAATTGCAGGAATAAAGGCAGTTCAATTGATCCTTCCACAAATGCTTTTTATGCAGGGAGGGCAGCCAATTCATTTGTCTGTGATTATGTTGGTGTTGGATGGGTTTCATGACAGATGATCGAGCAAAACAAGAAATTGGAACATTTTGCATTGCGGGCAGCCAAACAAAATTTTTCGTCTAAATAGACCCGACAACCTAAAATTGAGAGCGGGCTAGCGGACACTGAGACAATAGATTTAGTCGTTGTTCTGAATTAGGCGAAATGAAAGCAATTGAAAACACATTGCGCCTGGCGCCTGGGGCGCCTAGTACTATTACTACTACTATTATTACATATTATTTGTTTTTATTATTATTAGATTTTCAAATTATTATTAATATTATTACTACTACTATTATTATTACTACTACTACTACTATTACTACTACTACTACTACTACTACTACTACTATTACTACTACTACTACTACCACTACTACTACTACTACCACCACTACTACTACTACCA
>VSDK01024659.1:135583-159614 GCA_009767595.1 Symbiodinium kawagutii
CCACTACTACTACTACCACTACTACTACTACTACTACCACTACTACTACTACTACTACTACTACTACTACTACTACTACTACTACTACTACTACTACTACTACTACTAGGCGCCTGGCGCCCGGGCGCCTGGCGCCTAGGCGCCTGGCGCCTGGAGCGCCTACTACTACTTACTATTGTTATTATTACTAGTATTATTATTAGTACTACTGCGATTATACATATTACTACTACTACTATTATTTTTATGATTATTTTTTTTTGAGATATTATTATTATGGTTATTATTAGTGGTACTATTATTATCACTATTCCTACGGCTATCACTACTATTTCTGCTATTATTACTACTACCGCTATGGGGCGCCTGGCGCCTGGTTGCTTCTTTTATCTTTTTTTGTTTCTCGGGTACAATTCAGACATATGTTATGGCTAGGTTCGAGAATTGCAGGAATAAAGGCAGTTCAATTGATCCTTCCACAAATGCTTTTTATGCAGGGAGGGCAGCCAACTCATTCGTCTGTGATTATGTTGGTGTTTGATGGGTTTCATGACAGATGATAGAGCAAAACAAGAGATTGCAACACCTTGCGTTGCGGGCAGCCAAACAAAACTTTTCATCTAGTGTTTTGATGTCACGAAGGTAAAAGGCAAACTTCCAGTGCAGGGTTTACATGGTTTTGGACAGCTCATGACAGCTCAGAATGTGGTAAAAATAAGTGTGGTAAAGTTATTTTACGTCATTTTATTGCAAGATACTGCAAGTTAGGTGTTCGGGAATCATGTAGACAGTAATTGCTGTGCTGTTAAAAAACATTTTTAGATTTGATTTCAAACTTGTTGGGCTGCAAACTTATTAGCGAAGTATTTTGTTTGCAGAACTTCAATGTCAAGATGCTGGTTTGTTTTCAATTTCTTCGCCTCAGGAAGGTCACTGCTGCCACACCAACTTCAGCAGTCTCAGCCTCGGCGGCAATCTCGGCGCAGGATCCAGTGCAATGTGGCTTGGGGAAGGCTTCATTGCCGATGCTGGATTTTCAGGAGGTTGCTGCAAAAGGTTTTGGTATGAAAATGCCTCCTTGTCCGTATGCCACTCTGAAAGGATCTGTCTCGACCATGGGCATCAGCTGCTGGGATGAATCTGCCGTGAAGTTTGCTACGGTATGGGAATACTTTCTTCACTGCAAGTTGCTTCATCCTTGTGACGCTTTGAATGTACTCTCCCAGGCCACCCGTTTGTATGTGCTTACACTACGATCGAAGGACAATTTTCACTTGCCATCTGTCCAGGTTCTGTGGGCAGCGGCTTCCATTCTTTTAGCGTTTGAATGGGAGTTTGATGGTGAATGTTTAAGTGAGAAAGAGGAAACCTCGTTTCTCCAGCACGTGGGCCTTCAGAATCAGAAAGGTGTGATCAAGAAGGCTCAGTGTGATTTGGTGACTGCTTTGGGAAGCAGTTGACATGAGAAGCATCGGAAAAAAGCGTTGTCCAGTGCACACATTGCACCCCGACTGAAAGTAGTTTACCCTCACTGGTTTGAACTCAAGTAGAAATTTAGCGTCATAGATCCATAAACCAAAAGCTGAAAAAACTTGTTGAGCACACCTCCGTAATTTGTTCCATGATCTAGAATGCGGGGACATGCGGGGTATTGTAGACAGGATTCCTAAGAGCCTAAATGAGCCTAAGAGCCATGTTCATGTGCCGGCTGCCAGCGGCTGTCCCTGGCCTCAGGTCGACCCATTGCGCAACCTCCGGGTTGTGCTCCTGCCGCGAGCTTTGAAAGCTGGGGAGCCAAGTCGCAATATGTTTTGGGGGGCGGGGCATTCACGAGGCGGTGATGTCTTATACATTGTCTTACTATGCCTTATGTACTCTTACTTGAACAATCTTGAAGATGTTTTCGTGCTTGGGCCCTTGGCAAATCAATGCAAATCATTTTGCGTCATTCGTTCGTAAACAGTGTCATACCATGTCATACACTGGACATCATTGAGTTTTTGGTGTGAGCGTCACTCGCTCTGACACGTCGTTGCAAAGTGGTTCAAGCATGTTCAAGCATAGCATAGCATAGCTGTACCGTGCGATTTCCTCATCATGCAGACCGAAAACAAGTCCCCAGAGGCTTGACAATGGTCGGGTGTGGGAGGCGTCGCCGTCGACATCTACATGCTGGAGGTCCTCCGGATCTTCACCTCAAAGGACTGCCTCCTGAACAAGACCTACATGTATTGATCGCCAGACATCAACACAATGTTGCAGATCTTCCACATCGTGTCGTTATGACCCGAGATGGACCTCATCATCTTCCAGATGGAATTGATGGCCCTCAGCTTCCGCCTTTTGGAGGACTTGGCCACCAACAACTACTTACAGAGGGACATGTGAAGGCATGGCGACCTTCCAGACCTGGCTTCAATTTTGAACCCAGGGAACGGCTCTTCTATATGGAACAGGACATGGACGAGCTCCACTTCCGTAATCTGCTGGAACATGCCTGGCCAGATCTTGTCGGCCAGACTTGGAGGCATTGTGTTTTGCATCCTGCATGGGAAGATGATGGACTGCTTGAGGATGTCCACCATGTAGTCATTGTCGATGAGGCGCAGTTCCCTCCGGAAAGTACTTGGCGTGGGGTTGTGATCACCGTGAGGGATAAAGTGACACACACCTCATTTCCACATGCTCTCCGAATCCCCTTGAGAAAAGGAGATCTCCTCATCGACCTTCAAATTGAAGCAGAAGAAATACATGTCTCGCTGAATGGCCATGGCTTACGCACTGAAGACCCTGGCCAATATGTGGCGCATGGCGACTACATCTACATCGAGCTCTTGGATGTTGAGAGTGAAGCTGACAATGACGATGTGTCAGAGGGGTATGATCCCTCCTCTGAATACGCAGATGGCCCCTTTGACTACAGAGAAGATGCTGACCAAATAGATTCATCGTCTTGGGGAGAGACAGCTGAAGAGTCTAGGTCAGTGTCCCCAAGCCTGATCAGCTCCTCATCGCGCTGAAAAAAAATGGAATTGGCATCTATGTCTGGCCTTTTTGCTATCGTATTTAAATTGTCTTATATTGTCTTAATGTCCAGATTTCTTACTTGTGACCCGACAACCTAAAGTTGAGAGCGGGCTAGCGGACACAGAGACAATAGATATCAATAGATTTAGTCGCGGTTCTGAGTTCGGTGAAATGAAAGCACATTAGATGGGAGGGCGCCTGGCACCTGGTTGCTTTTTTGTTTCTCTGGTACAATTCAGAAATATGTGATGGAAAGGTTCGAGAATTGCAAGAATAAAGGCAGTTCAACTGATCCTTCCACAACTGTTTTTTATGCAGGGAGGGCAGCCAACTCATTCGTCTGTGATTATGTTGGTGTTTGATGGGTTTCATGACAGATGATAAGAGCAAAACAAGAGATTGCAACGCCTTGCATGGCGGGCAGCCAAACAAAACTTTTTGTCTAGTGTTTGGATGTCAAGAAGGTAAAGGGCAAACTTCCAGTGCAGGGTTCACATGGTTTTTGACAGCTCAGGATGTGGTAAAAATAAATGTGGTGAAGTTATTTTACTGCAAGTGAGTTGTTCGGGAATCATGTAGAGAGTATAATTGCTGTGCTCTTAAAAAATTTTTAAATTTCATTTCAAACTTGTTGGGCTGCAAAGTTATTAGCGAAGGATTTTGTTTGCAGAACTTCAATGTCAAGATGCTGGTTTGATCTGGTTTGTTTTCAATTTCTTCGCCACAGGTTTGCTTTAATAATTTTTAATCATAATATCAATATTCGTGCAGGGCGCCGGTTATTGTAGACAGGATTCCTAAGAGCCTAAGAGCCCAGCGGCTGTCCCTGGCCTCAGGTCGACCCATTGCGCAACCTACGGGTTGTGCTCCTGCCGCGGGCTGTGAAAGCTGGGGAGCCAAGTCGCAGTATGTTTTGGGGGGCGGGGCATTCACGAGGCGGTGATGTCTTACTTGAACAATCTTGAAGATGTTTTCGTGCTTGGGCCCTTGGCAAATTTTGCAATTCTACATCATTTTTCGTCATTCTTACGGTAAACAGTGTCATACCATGTCATACACTGGACATCATTTAGTTTTTGGTGTGGGCGTGACTCGCTCTGACACGTCGTTGCGAAGTGGTTCAAGCATAGCATAGCATAGCTGTACCGTGCGATTTCCTCATCATGCAGACCGAAGACAAGTCCCCAGAGGCTTGACAATGGTCGGGTGTGGGAGGCGTCGCCGTGGCATACGATGATCTTCAATGACATGATATGACATTTTGCACTGACACGGACAAGCCATGAACAAGACAAAGGTAGGAGATGATGGTAGGATCAGCATGGCTCAGCAATACTTTTTCCCTGGCGTCGGCCTGTCATATTTTGCGCTGCTGTGTGGATTTTGCGGGTCATTATCTTTTTTTTCAGGGCCGCAGAAACTACAGCGCTGTTGGTCCAATTTGTTGCTGTTGGCAGGAGCTGGTGGGATTTCTGGGAAAAGATGACCCGACGGTCATCTACAGCCAGGCTGTCCAGGACTGTGGGCTAGTGTGAAAGAGTTTGGTGGTTGGATGCGTTTTCTTCGGCATGAATTTTTGTGGTGTGAGAGTGATTGCAGTGAAACGTAGTGAAACTAAATTATATTAAATTAGCAATTCCTGCGCCGAGGCGCTGGTTTTCTTTTTTTCTACCGCTTATCTTGGTTAACTTTGACCTAGTATATTTTCGTATGTTTCCCTTTTATGGTAATTTCGGTTTCAGACTTTGCGCACAACTAACAACCTTGCGACCAGCATCCATATGGTATCAAATGGTCAGCCATGGTGAGCCCAACGTGCTGAACAAATATTTAATTATATTTAATTACACCAGCGTAGACCTACTAATTCCGTTGAGACCTTGTGTTTTGAAGAAACGGCATGTGCAGACATGTGTTGGGCAACTAGTGTCACAAGTCTTGTCTGGCAAACACGTTTCTGAGCACTGAGTTCTGACATTTGCCTGTAGCAGGATTAACCTATAGTTATAGGCTATAGGATGTTATAGGTTCTTGGTTCCTACTGGTTGCATGTAATTTTGTACTGTTCCTGGTGAATAATGGTGATATGAACTGGTTGGTTCGACGCATCCAGGGCCCTGGTTGATGTGATGTCGCCGGCGTTCTGCCGCTTTTCATCAGCCAAGATCCGTCGCTTTTGTGCGTCGCTTGAGGGGTCATGGCGGACGCAAGGGATTTGGATGCCAGACGCATGGAGGCGAACCAAGCCCGGCAGAACCACCAGATTTCTGTTGTGCAGCAGTTGCGGCAGATCGTTGAGGACATTGATGAAACCAACGCCGTGAGGCAAAAACGTTGTCCAAAGTTGACTTCCATCAATCATGTTGCATGTTTTCACTTCGCCCCACACATTCCCAATGATGCCAACATATGTTAAACCTAGGATGCTGATGCTGTTCCTCAATCCCCAACTGGCTACAATTCACTAACCAGATTGCCCCAAGGTTTCAAATCTTCGATGAGATGCGACGCGACATGGTAAGGTTCATGGATGCCATGAATCAGCACGAGCGGCAGTTGAATGAATGTGGCTGGGAACCTGACTCACGGTAATCAGCATTTTTCCGTGTTTGGCTTGATTTGGCTTTGGCTGTTGGCTGTTGGCGGTTGCATTGATTGAGATTTGGCTGGTCAGTTGGTCCTTGTTTTTTTTTCCGGGTGTTTTGCGAGCTTTGTGATGGTGTGAAAGGGGTTGCCCGTTGCCAATCAGGTACCAGCAGCCTCCGTCGCAAAGCTTGGCAGCTCTATGTAGATCAGCTGGAACTTTTACCAGAAGACCTTGGCATTCAATACGCGATGACCGGCACGTATCCAGACCGGACTTCTCACCTTCGGCTGGGGCCACCACGAGCACCTGCCGCCCGACAATGCCAACCTCCACTCCTGCGCCTGCAGCCCATGTGCCTCAGCCTCCCAATTCAGCTGGAAGCGACAATGAGGATGAACCGGAGGAGGAAGCAGAGGAGGAGGAGGATGATGAAGATGCTAGGGGCCATAAAGATGGTGAAGCCGATGTACCCCCACCACCCAAGAAGAAGCCACGGACGATTCCAACGTGACAACATAGGCAGCCACCAGCGCAGCAATATGTGCTTCGCAGATTTTTTGCAGCATAAAAAATCTGTGGGCGGCAGCAAGGACATGGCAGTCAGAGGTTCGCATTCAACTTCAAGAAAAGTTTTCCCATATCATTGTTTTTTTCATTTTCATCCCATCTCTTATCCGGGGCTACGCATCCTTGGTAAGATGTGCGTCTTAGTTTCCTTGCTTCAGTCGATGTCAAGCAAACATGTCAACCAGGCGATGTAGGTTTGCAAGGTCATGTCAGTCTCAGCCAAATGCATTCACTTTCACTTCTCATCATTTCACTTTGACACTTTGAAAGAATCAGCTGAGAACCTTTCCGCTGATGGCCCAGCACGCGGTGGGAGTGTCACAAAAGAGGGTTCAGTGTAATCTATGATATAGATATACATACTCACACACACATACTAATGAATATCATGCATCGCCTGCCGCCTTTGCAACAAGTTCATTCACTTTTCAATCCATTGACATTCCAAACAAGGCATATCAAGGATTCATTGTTTCTTTTCTCTCCTATCGGTCAGTGCTCAATGGATGACACACCGCCAGCCAACGTGTCTGGCTTGCAACAGCAGCTGAACCAAGATGTCACATTCCACTGGGTGCGAACACGGCAGTCTCCCTCATCAGTGGCTCGGTTCATTGAGTTGGATGTCACGGTTGCAAAACAGAGCGTGTTCACTGGCGAACTGCAGCCGCCAATAAAATCTTCTAATACAAGTGGAAAACGTTCTGGAGTGCGATTGCCTTTGGATGACCACTATGTCCTCAGAGATGAAGTTCCCCGAGTATCCTTTGCAGTCAAGTCTGGACTGGACGTGGCTACGTGCAAAATGTTTCAGATTGAGCGGTTGGTGAATTGCAAATGTTTGTGGGGTGTGGAGGCCCAGGACCTTCATCGACTCAAACTTGAGAAACCAGTTCCCGCTCTGCCTCCAGAAGATCAGATTGCAGCCGCAGTTTCATCCGGATTGGAAGGAACTCTTAACAATGAACTTCACTGCCTTCTGGAACGGTTGGATGCACATCTCAAGTGGAATCAGCCCGCTGTGGAGGACCTACGTGCTCTCAAGTCTTTCTTGTCAGTGGCGATTCTCGACTTGCAATTTGCAAACACTTTCTTGTTTGCAATTCATCAACAAACATTGTGCAATGAAAGGTGATGCAAGGCCAATGCAAGTGCACAGGCGCACACACACACATTGTTGACATAAACTTCAAAGCACAATTATATTTATGTCAGAGACGCGTCTAGTCAACACGCCTATGTATAAGTGGTTGCTGTCATGAGTGCCAGCAATTCCTTTATTGGAGACTATAATCACAGCGAATCACAGTCACACTGTCAATCTGCACAGTTGCATTTTGTTGCACGATGCATGGCGTTGCCTTCTGAATCGCTCAATGCATGATTACCCAATCCTCCACCAGGACTGGTTTGGTGACAAGAGATAATCGTGGGGGTGTGGCATATTCCTCCAGCTACATGCTCTCCTGCGTGCTCCTTTCAGATGAGCTGCTTGTGAAGGATAACCTTTTGAAAGTTGCGAAGGAGCCTCTTGGTTCAATCCATTGTTCAAACTTTTTGTTTGCAGCAGAATCAATATGTTTTGTTTGTGTTCTCCTTTTCCCCTCTACTTCGTGACTGTCTACTGTCTACTATTGTCAATGATATGTTTTCTTTGCAAAACCCCTGGGCTTTGCTGATCAGATCTCTTCTTCACCACCCAGGTCATTGAAGCTTGCATTGCATCCAACCCTTTCAGAATACTTGTTGCAACAGCGAATGGCGATGCCGAAAAAGTTCCTTAATGGCAATTGGAATTGGCATTGGCATTGATAGCAAATCGATGCAGTTTCTCTTTGAGTTTTGAGCTTGCAAGGTTGTAGAAAACAATGGCCGTTGAAATCTGGATACCAAGGTCATTGCTTTATGAATTCCGCATCACTGCAGACATGTGCACCATGTTGTTCTCCAGACAATATTGGCTGGCACTGAAGAACGAGTGGTCGTGCCACTTGAGGAGTGGTCATCATCGTTGCTTTGACTGTGTTCAAGACTCGACGCTGATCAAGTTGTACCTCAATGATGTTGTGTTTTTATGTTTGTTGTGATGTAGTATGGTCGGTGTTTGGTGCATTTCAGGAACATTTATATCATTTATGTACCAGAAACTTTGCTTTGACTCAACCCTCAAACAAGATTTGGCAGGATGGATGCTAGCCCGCAGTATGGTCGAGAATATTTCATGGCCGAGATTGACATCGTGTACACCAAGGGTATTACCAAATGGAATCAACTTGGAGCAGACAATCTCACGACTCGGCTATTGCCTGGACAAGTGATTGGGGCACGGTCGGCCGGATTGGCTCAGAAGACGAGAAAATTGCTGCATATGCTTTCGTTGGAGTCAGAACGCCTTACAGGGACGCTATCAAGATGCTGTTCAATCCTTTCAGATTGGGGTGTGGAAAGTGGCATTTGGCGTGTTCCGGCAGAACTGTTGAAAGAGTTGAAACATGAGGCAAACTATGACACTCTCTTTGGTTTGGCGCTCTTCATTCCAGATGGTGACCATGCTTTGCATCATGTATCTAGATTGGTTGAGCAAGTTTCCATGTTTAGATTGCTTTGCGACTTTGCGCAAACTAGTCCATAGTCAAACAGTTCAATTGTGATTTTGGCACTGTTATCTTCAGCTTCAGTCAAGTTCAGCCTGTCAGCTGAATCAACACTCAGAACTCTAGGTGATGGAAACGTTGGAGTCGCACTTTGAGTGGGGGCAATACTTTCAACCGCGGCTGCATGCCCTCAGCCTGTTCTTCAGCAATCGCGGGAGATGCATGCGATTCGCCAATTTCTGCATTGTGCAAAACAAGAAGATCCAGGCAAGGATTCAGATTTCAAAACAAAAAACATGCGTGACTTGTTGGCTTGTTGTTTCACGTGTGAAACATTCACAATCCATCCCTGACCCCGTCCTGCCTTGAGGACCAAAGGCTCAAAGATTCGTTCGTTGCAATGTTTGAACATCCCTGCCCTCAATTGCTAAGCCACCGATGGCAGTACGTGCAACTTGCTTCAAGTATGTGATGTTGTGGTCAGGCTGAGAATCACAAGTTAATTAGGTTCCCTCCATGGTTCATATCATGGGTGCCTTTGCTGATTGGCTGGTTGTTTACTCTATGCACAAATATTGCCATGGGTAAATATTACGCGGGAAGCTTACATGTCCAACAGACTTATGCACTCTTACCCGCTGCGGCCAAAATGTCTCAGGCACCATACTTTGGGATGGGTTCTTTCACGTCAACAAGCGCTTCAGTTTCTCTTGCTGGACAGGGAGGATTCAGAGGGGACCAAAGATCTTACTGCAACAGAATGGCAAATGCTGCTCGACGTGCTGGATCCTGATTCAGCGCACTACACCAAGTTTTGGGCCACTGCCTACACAATCCAAGCTTTATCGAACTGGGGAGTTGCGGTGAGCACGTGGATGCACAAATGCAGGTGCCATCACCACAAATCAGATCAGGAGAGGGACAGTTGTCATTTGAAGGGACGATGCGGTGTGGAATTGGCCCTGGGAGCATGGAAAGACTTCGCAGAAGGGCTCAAAAACCTCAAGATGTCAAAGCAAGCGGCAGGATTTCTTCACAAATTGGACAGCGAATCATCACAAAAGCTTCTGGAAGGTTTTCAGAATTGCAAGCAAGAGATGGCATTTCGAACTCGCCAGGCATTTTCATATTGGGATGCGTTGCCCCACAACATCCTGGCGCTGGGGTATCATTTGCTGTCTGGTTCTGCGCTGGATGAGAGTGAATCTCGTGAAAGGGCCCAGCGCTTATTGGACTTCTATGACTCCTGCAATGACAAATCATCTTTGGGAGTGGTGTCCTGGTATTTCTTTTCAAAGCACCGCCAGGACATTGTCAACTGGAGCATCAAGAAGGAAACCATGTCTCCACGGTTGATGTCACTCTTGATGGGATACTGTAGCGCTCTCATTGTCATGCAGCGGTTGGAGGGAAGACACCATTTGGTCAATGTTCGATTGACGAGAGGCAGAGCATTACTTCCTGTTGGTGTCCAGGCAGACCTCAGGATGGCACGGCATCCAGACTTGAAATTGCCAGAGTTTGTGGAGATGTTTCCATCGTTGCTGCAAAACCTGTCTCAGCTAGTTCCAGATCATGCGTGGCAATCACGTCGTGAATTGATCCGACGCGTGTATGGGTTCGGGCTGGATGAACTACACCCAAATGTTGCAAAAGAGCAGGCACTCTTGGAAACAAAAAATTCAGTTGGTCCTGGTGGTGGTTTGGACAGCGGCCGCACAGTGTCCAGTTGTATATTCAGCATTTGTTTTGTTGGTTGTTGTAGGAGGGTGGTCAGTGCTAGTTAAGGGATTTGGATGGTTAGTTCGATGAACTTGGCATATTCTGTTTCGTGGTTGGGCACACTTAGGCTACACTTCAGATGGAACACCTTCAAGCGGTATTTGCAGACAAAGATGGTCTTCGTGATTCGGATGTTTTCGCTGTGCCATCCAAGAACTTCATGGAGTATGTGGTGTTCAAAGTCGTCAGCTTGCGACCTGGGAACAGAATGTACTTGCAAAGGGCATGTGCACTGTCAGTCGACGCATCTTGTCTTGTCATATGGATTATGTTAGATATGTTTGTTTGGAATTACCATTGTCTTAGAGCTAAAATCATATTGTATGATATGGATATCAGTGCAGAATTGAATCATTGTATTTTTTCACGCAAATCAGCTAAGGAATGGAACAAATGCATCGCTGTGAGCATCCTTGGATCAGTCCCCGCTGTCGACTTACATGAGATGTCAGAATTCACATTCAGATTTTTCAACACTTCAGTTGAGCCAATGTCTTGCTCCCTTTTTTTCCAACGGGGGCGATGGAAGAAACTGCTGAAGTTCCAGAAGGACAGGGCGGTTAAAAATTGTGCTACCATTATATTACTCCATGGTTGGTATTTATGATGAGTTAAAGTCACAAGTCACACTTGAAGTTTGTGAACATTCAGAGAAGTTGCCTTCAACTTCAGATGTGCTCACGCCAGTGCAGGTGATTCAAATCACTCGCTTCGACTCTTCTTGCCTTACGGATGAAGATGCGCATGCCGAAGCTTCCGAATTGTCATCGCAAAGCGACATGCTGGCTGTTGCAGAGAAACTATGCGCAGCAGCTGCAGCCAACAATGGGTTGTTGCCAGCAGCCACACCTTCCATGCTGAAACTTTTGAAGGAGAAGGGCCTGGTTCAACAGCACTCCTCGGGCGAAACTATCCTGCTGCATTCTTGCTTGGAATATGGCATCGCTTGCCAAAACCCAATATTGGAATCCAAAACGCGAAATCAACCAACCATTCTGGAGATTGAACAGTGCATGGTTACAGAAGGATGGGTGTTGGTGGACAAGCACAAAGAGGCTTCTGTGCAGGAACGGAAAGCAGTGCGCAATAACTTCCAGACGTATTATGATCTCCTTCTACGGTTTACAAAGGAAGTGAATGACCTCGAGTCGGATGGCTATTTTCATCACAAACAGTCGGAGCGTTACTATCAAGCAGTTCATGAGAGCATCGTTTCCACCCATCGTGACAATTTCCTGGTGTATCCGTACAAGACTGCAGAATACTATTCTCAAGCGATTGCCTTTCTGCAAGGACTGTGTTGATATGATATTGTATGTCCAATGGACCTTTCTGATTTGAAGTTTGTTTGTGTGCGATGTGCAAACTGTCATTCATACTTACTGTACCTGCCAGGAAAAACAGACGTGGATCCTACGGACGATCAAGAAAAACCACGGCGCAAACGCCGAAGGAGACTTGTTGTAATGTAACCACCGACGGTGCGATAAAATGATTCAGTTTCATATGCCATGTGCTCTATGCTCTCTTCATGTATCAATCATTCAGTTGGCCGTGTCAGGACCCATATGGAATCCCAAAGAGATCGCAGGAAACCGGCTGAGCTCATTCAGATTGATGATGATGAGTCAGAGATAGAGAATGGTGCAGAAACATCTGCGCCTGTGGCAGCAGCGCCAAATCTTCCAGAGGTTGCTGCTGATGATGGCGGGGACCAATCTTTCTTGCATTGGGAGAACGTCATTGAACAAGAGGCAATCATTTCTGAACACCCAGATGCTGCAGGTGCTGCGTGAATTAAATTGCATTCGGGTTGAAAATTCTGGCTTGTTTGTGTTTTTTACAATGCGCAAAAATTGTATGTCAATGGATTCTATGTACCCTGGATGTATATTGAATATGAATACATTTGTTTTTGCAGTTGCTTGTTGTGCAGGTGGCCAAAATGATGACGCAAATGATGACGAGGCTGCTTCTTGTGACGGGAAGGATCCAGCTGAAGCAGAAGAGGTGCCACCACGTGACGAGCCTCCTGTGCCACCACGTGCGCAGGAAGAGGTCAACTGGGACGCGCTTTTTCCACCTTCAACTGAATATCGGCGGGCCATTGTACAGCATGTTTTGCCTCACCTCTTCACCAGTTTGAAAGATGTAAATGCCCGACTGAGAGCCCCAAGGGACTTGGTCAATGATGCCCTTGACAAATGTCGGCACACAAACCTGTGGGGTGTATATGGCACATACAGCAGGAGACGCTCTGCTGCAGACGCTGTGTTGATGCATTATTTTCCAGTGCTACAGCAATTTGTCGCCAACCAGCATGGATAGATTGATCTCGAAGAGACGCCACATTGACAAGCTGAGGATGGACTCACGGACCAACCAAGTCATGTGAAAAGGTTTTCAAGCCGCATGGTCTCTGCCACTGCTCATGTTCAGTCTCATTCTTTGATTTGAAACTGCAGACTGAATACATAGACTGTCGCCCTCAAACATATTCATTTTATTTCATTTTGATTGGATTGGTTGGGACGTCCGCTGGTTATGGCGCACCACTCTGCCTTCTTTGACACTTGAGATCACTTGACGGTCCTTGCAACATCTACAGAAATGCGATTGAATCAGCTGACCATCGTTACCTTGCGTTGTTTACGTGCCTGTGATATTCCAGGGGGTCTCAAAACTTTCTCGGGAATCGTGTTTGCCTTTTGTACCATGGATGACGACCCGCCAGTGTCCATGCTCCAAAGATCGGCAGAGTCGATGAAGAGGCTCCGTTCCAGACTTGTTGCTGATTGATTCGGTCAATATTCAGAACTCAAAATCATCACATTCATTCTATCATCTTGCCTCTTGACTAGGCCGGCTGCCAAGAAACGACCAGCTAGTGCAGCATCACGGACCAGCAATCCGACGAAAGCTATGAAAATGCAGAAATCGGCATCCAGCTCACCCAGGTGCTTCATATTTATTGTGTATGTTTGAACCAACTCAGAATGATTTTGATTACTTGGGGGCTCGTTGATGATGGCAGGACAGAGGGTACAATGAGGGCCTCTCCACAGGCAGTACAACTTCAATGTTGGACTGACCATGTGATGAAGATGCTGCCGCCCAACATCTCTGCCATAGCCAAGAAAATCGAGCTGAGGACAGAGTTTTCTGGCGCATGCACTGCAGAGTTTGCTCTTCAATCAGCCGCTCGACTATGTGGCAGACCTCCAGAAATCAGTTGCCTTTCTATGGGAGATTGGTCTTCGGCGTCTCGCAAAATTGGCGATCTGAATTGCCCAACCACCTGCCGCTTCAAAGACATCATGGCCCTGGCGCCAGATGACCTTCAGAAAAAACTTGAGTCCGAGGTTTTTGCTAAGGCCGGGTATGTGCTTCCAAATAATTGTCCAATGTTGTCAGCCACTCAGAAATTGTTCTCCTTCTCAATCATGCTTACCCAGGTGAAAGTCTATGGTAAAGACATTCATGCCCTCCACAAGAAGCGCCTGAAAGATATGAGCAAGCTCATCTCCAAAACAGGCAAGATCTTTCGAACTTGTGGATGTAAGATTCCAATCATGTTCAGATTCGTTCACATCATTGACATCTGTGTGATGTTTCCAAATCTGGAGGCCAGTTGAAGTGCGCAGTGGGTGCTCTTCCAAAGAAATGCACTTTGATGAGCGCATCTGGATACGTGAACTGTGAAACAGCTTTCAAGGCCGGGCATGTGGTGGTCATTGATATCATTCTGCTTATGTACTTTCTATTTCTGCAAACAGGCTCTGAAAGCAAAAGGAAAGGACGAGTATGTTATGTTCGAATATCTTCGAAGGCCCGATGCTGTTTTTCAGACATCTGCAGTACATGTTGATCTGGAAACATGTTTTCCTGACTGCAGACAAACTTGTTTGTCTGGCAAAGCTGGCAGACAAACAAGTTTGTCTGCACCCAACGTGCAGACAAACAAGTTTGTCTGCCAGCTTTGCCAGACAAACAAGTTTGTCTGCCAAAGTGCCAGACAAAGTGCAGACAAACTTTCATTATTCGTTAACAAAGGCAGACAATGTGCAGACAAACTAGCCTGAATGTGCAGACAAACTAGTTTGTCTGCCAACCTTGCCAGACAAACTAGTTTGTCTGCCATCAGTTGTGCAGACAAACTAGTTTGTCTGCAACCTTGCCAGACAAACTAGTTTGTCTGCAATCATAGCCCTGACACGTAATGTTGATTTTTATCTTAATGAACCCGTCATAGCCTTTTGTTCATGTTGCAGGCGGTCGTTCGAGGAACTTGTGAAGCACACGGGTATCTTTGATGAGAAAGTCAAGCTGAATGAGGAAGACAGGCAGGATATTTTTCACCGCAGATGCAATGGCATATGATGGTGTTTTGTTAATGACAGGAATATTATTTATAGTTTTCCTTGGCTTCCTGAGGTGTGAACGATGTAAAAAACAATGCCGCCGAATGTTTTCGACACCAAACAAGTCGGACAAGGATATTCTCAGAATGCTGATTGCTGGAAGCCCTTGCGTGGTTCATTCCTGAGTTTGTATTGACGTATGCATTATCATTCACAGATTGGATTGTTTTTGCCATCACAAGGTTAGTTCTTTTTATGCCAAGGACTATTCGCTTTTTGGTGATGGCATGGGACTGGCAGGGCCTACAGTACCTTATTTGCTGATCTTCCTGAAAGCGATTCTGCAATCACGTCCCGACATCGTCATCCACGAGAACATCAAACCCTTTCCCATTGCCTTGATCGAGAACGTGCTATCTTGTTTCTTCTAAAAAATGTGTTTAGCCATTGTGTGCTATTTTGCGGGATGTAAGACTGTTTGCTTTTGTATGTTGCATGGATGTTCTGTGTGTTTTGTGATTGAGTCCGACAGGTTTCTATGACGTCAGCTCCGCCATCATTAGTCCGTCATCTGACTGCGGGCTTCCTGTACAGCGTGAAAGACGCTACACTGTGATGGTGCTGAGGGATCGAGTCAGGAGAATGGCACAGAAACTACATATTATGTTCACCATGATGATAAACTCATTGGACATTGATCTAAATAATTTCATTGCGTATCAGCACTGACAGCCTGGCAGGATGACTTTGCCGATCGAAAAGGTGAACAATATGCTCAAGATGAATCCACCAAAACTGACCCTGGATGTTTTTCTGTGTCATTCGGTCGGCTACGGGGACAAATCAACCCTTTGCAAAGGCAAACTCGACCGTTCCTTGGCAGCACATTGCGTACTTTGATCTACGAGATTTGTTAGACAGGCTTGTGTTGTGATGTGACATGATGTGGCATTTTTATCATATGTCAACAGATTCCTTTCTGACAGGCTTGAAGAAATATGAGAAAAATCATCCTCAACGGCTTGTTTACGATTGCTGCCAGAACCCGGATGCTCGCCCAAGACTGAGCAACTCAAATGGCATCTTGCAAACGCTGACCACTGGATGTTCATCATTGTGGAGCGTGTCCAAGCAACGATTGATACGTTCGTTCCCCAGCTGCTGACTGCTGACCTGAGATGTATCCATGTTGTTTATACTTTACTATTTCATTTCTTCATGTCATGCACGTGACGCTATCATACTACTGAGATGGGATGGAGCTACTGTATGCGCACGGGCTTCCTGTGGATCAAGCCACTTCGGGTCGACTTGGGCTGAGCACTATGCAGACTGGAGATCTGAGCCATTCTGCGATGTGCAACTTGCCAATGCAGTGTTTGTTGTTCAAGATAGTCAAAAAACAATGATTGTTGGCGTTGGATGGGACTTTGTCTAGGTAAATTGGCGGGAAATTCTATGCATTTGGCAGCAGTCTCTTGGTTGCATGGAGATGCATGATGGCAATTGCAATTGTTTTTCATTTTTGGAAAATCATTTGTCATGCTTTTGGAAACTTAGGTTGGTCGAGCTGTTGTTTCCGCAGTGTATTTCTGCAAATTCGCCAAGCATTGATGGCACCTTGCCTTCTGTGATGTGAGATGCTGGACTTTTGGCCACAAAGCCATTCAGAACTGGAAATTGCGGCTGTAATTTGTGTGTGTTCCCATCCTTGTCACAATGTCACGCCATTTGCTACCGGTACCTGTATATTTTCTGAAAGTATCTTATGTCAAACACATATTCTTGTGGGTTTTTGCAATTTCTGACAGCCTTGTTTGGGCAACATACACCGCCGCTGCGCAGTGTACAGACATTTCCTTTGCAAAAAAGCTTCCACGACAGTGCATTCGCCAGGCAAGCCGTGCAATTGTTTCACCATGCGTCGAATCTGTCAAGAACACCTGACAGCAGATCAGATCATTCTTGATTTTTCAGCATTGAGATGTTTTTTTCTTGATTTCAGACAATAGCCAGCTGGCGTTACACGTGCAGTCACAATAAGCTTGGATTTACCACGTAGTCCAGAGTCTCAAGCACCATTCATACCGAAAAGGTGCTGTAGCTACTGACTCGGATCCACAATGCCAGATGAAAACTCACCGCCTCCTGCTCCTCCGTCAGTGAGATCTTCTTCAGAGCGGAAACCATTAGCCCTTCCTACTACACCGAGAGATGACAAGGCGACTGGCGGGCGCCCCTATGACAATCAGGGAAGATCTCTTGCATTGGTTCCAATTCAGAGGAGCACATCACCAAGTACAACGAATCAAGGAATTCAGAAACCAAGAGCCGAACTTTCAATGGTGCCGTACAAGAGCCGTGCGGACAAACAGCAGGTATTTCACTCAGCAACTCCGCAACGTCGCCACCGTTCCAGCTCGCCACATTCTCCTTTGCAGGATTCGCCCGCTTTCAGTGCCCTTGAAGATGAGCAGGGAAGGGCCAGCCGGCCACCAATCAGGGATCCTGGAAGCCCAGATGGAAATCTAAGTGCGATCTCTGGCATGACTGCCATGTCCGAGCTGTTTGGGGACGGAGACCTTGACAGTGAGGGGGTTCCACGACATGGACGCAACCGACCTTCCAGCGCGCCACCAGCTTTGAAAGCTGACCGGATGGACAAGGACAAGGCGGAGGATGAGGAAGAAAAAGTGGAGATTCTTGGCCATGGTTTTATTTTGAATGTCAGAGTAGTTACTGTGAACTGCTACGCTTTTGGTATGACAAGCACTTTCTTGAGGTCATGCAAGTCCATTTTTTGATTCCACATCTGAGGTGCATGGAGTGTCAGGAGATGGTCCCACTTAGTGAAAGCCATGCTTTGGGAAAAAGATGCAAGCAACGCAGATGCAAGGATTGTTACAACGCAAAAAGATCTTTGCAGCAGTGGCACACCAAAATGGGAAGGGCGAAGGAGTGGGAATCGATGGACCCAGAGGAGAAAAACAAGCTCATTGTGGAACACAAGACCAAAGGGGGCGGCAAAGGACGCAGAAGAAAGGTCAATGTAGAGGAGAAGGCCGTTTGCACTGATGGTGTGAAGCTGGGAAACAAGGCGCCCTTTTTGACGAAGAAACAGTTGCTTAGCTTTGCTTTTTTGGCATTAGAACTTGAGCTTGAAGATTTGTTTGAGTGTTTCTTGCCTTTGCCTTTGCCAAATCATTTTTCTTCTTGAACAACCAAGGTTCATCAATATGCTCAAAGATCGCTATGATTGGGCGTCTGAAGGAGCATATGAGCGAGTTCCTTTGTTGCAATAATATTGCAATGTTTTTGAGATTGACATTCATATCATGGTATCATAATTCCGAGTCCAAGGAATGGATTGCTGCCCGGTCAAACCCGCATGCAATTTGGTCTCGTGACAGCTATGGCGAAGAAACTTGCTCACTACTCATGACAGCTTCAGCATCTTCTTCCAGACGGCTTGAGCATCAGAAGGCCCTTTTGAGCTGTTGAGTTTCAAAAGTATCTTTGCTGCCTTGCAAATCCGCATGACAGGCAGTGTCTACAAGGAAGGAAGTGGAGGATACGGACCCAGCAGATGCATTTCAAGATGCTCTTTCTGGCTCGCTTCATCAAGAGACGCGGGTTTTTGACTTCAGTCGTGGTGGGCTTAATCTCGTATAGTCTGAAAGCATTGAACGAGTTTTATGTTTAAGTTGGCTGGTTGCACTTTCAAGTCATTGTCAAGTGCAAGAGACTACCAATTTGCGCTGAAGGTGTGAACAATTTTCAGTCCATGCCTGTTCTACCTGGAGCGGCTGCGCCAGTGGCTATCCAATCTGGCAATTCAAAAGCCAAAAGAACTGGAAGCACAGGTGCAGGAAAGGGCCGCGGTGGGCGAGGCAAGGGTGCTGGACGCGCAGATGAAGATGATGGACCGCCCAAACAGGTATCAAAGAAAGACGAAGAGCTGTACCAAATTGACCTGATGCGAAGACAAGTTCTTTTGAGAAACTCAACGGTAGCTTGGATTTCTACACATTATCAAAGAGCATTAGTTTGTGTTTTTGGTATCACAATTCAGCGATGATTTTTTCCAAAGCTATATCTTGTTTGCGTCTACTCTTACAGGAGGTGCCTTGGTACAGTGTCTCTGATTAAGGACAAGACCATCATGGACTGGAAAGCTTATTGTGAACAACAGCTTGAAGCCACAGCATCGGTGGAGCGCCTCCAGCCTATGAGGGATGTTGTGAGAAAGAGATTCAATGCACTGCTGTCGTTTGGGCATTCAAATGCATCTCGGGAAGACATCAAGGACTTGTCACCGACATCGAGAAAGACAAGAGACCAAGCTCTGTTGAAGAAGAACACTTTGGATGTTGCCGCATTCAAAGGGTTCGAGAAAAGGCTGGCGAGCTACCAAACATTGCTGAGTACAGCTGTGGAACGTCTGATTGAATGTCACAAGGAAGAATGTTGGAACCTCAATCTCCTGGAATACCATCATGCAGATCACAATGACAGTCAGGTCAGTGTCACTGCTAGTTGTAATAACACGCCGCCTCCAGCTGCCCAGGTGCTTTGGAAGCTCAGGCAAAAGAAGATTCGCTAGTTGACGAGACCAAGAATCCAGGGAATGCAGGCAAGATTGCGCCAGCGCACTCTGATGGGGTAGCACTTTCAGCGGCTGACAAAAGGGAAAACACAGAGTCAAAGGAGGCTGATGCGGCTGAGGATGCTCTCCCAGCGTTCCTTTCCCACCATGATCCTTTCCAGCTCCTGATCGACGCTGGCAAGTTAATAGTGACGGACGGTGGTTACATGGGAGGATCACTTCACATCGGCAGCCCGAGCAATCCACACAAAGATTCTACGGTGGCATATTTGATGGAAAAAACTGGCCCAGTGGCTCTTGACTTCAGGAAAGATGAGGCTGGAATTTCATTGTTTTCATGTCGCGATCATCGTGTGACATCATGTGATGGCTACCCATGATTGCTTGGCATCAACAGGTCATTGGTGAACTACAAGGTCGAAATCCGTCAAATGATTGTGCACAGCGCCGCAGCACCACAATTGCCCACTTCGAGGTTACTTGGACTTGAACTGCTTTGCTTTGCATTTTACATGTGGTCAACATTTGATGTTCTTGACTGGGATGATGAACTATTGTCCGCCATTCTGTTCCACAGGTATTTGAGAAGGTTGAGGATCTTGAACGAATGGAACCATTCTTTAACGGCCTCGAAGTTATCCAGGATAAGTTTGCCAAGTTCACGGATCAAGATCGCCTGGTGAAGTAACTTGTCTACTTCAAATTTTTCATTCCACTTACTCTAACTTTTTGTACGCTGGTTTGTTCATTTGTCATTGTCATTTTTATGCTGTCATTGAATCATGAGTCATTGATGCGTCGTCCATGATTTCTTTTTCAATATTGCAGATGCCGATGCTGATGAGGCATTGTGCTTTCAAGCTGAATTATTCTGGACAATGTTGGTCTTTCAGTGGATTGCCTGATTGTCTACCGATGGCTCCCATGGCAAAGCTGATGCTTTCAGGATTCAGGCTCATGTTCGGACTTCCTCTCACATCAGCATCAGCACTTTTGAAGAGACAGAATCATCCCTGCACTCTCCACAACCTTTGTTCGGGGATGCTCAGTATGAAGATGAACGAATTCTACAAGGCAGGCGGATGGTGGGCAGTTTTGCGTTGTGGAGATCTCCTTCTGGTTCCACCGCTTTCGATCATCGCGGAGTTCAACTTGCATGATGAGTTTGTCCACATCGGAAATTGTCCAAAGGAGCAGGAGGCACTTTGGCCCAATGGAAGCAGGGGTGTAACTCAAACCTTGAGTTGGCCAGCCATGACACGTTTCCACATATCAGAAGATTTCATTTCATCAGCGAAAGATGCTTTGCAGTTCCTTCTTCGGGAATCATGTTGCGCTTCCAGTTCCCAACAGCTGGAATCCGATTTGAAGGCAGGCAGCTAAATTAAATTTGTCTAAACTCAACTCTAATCTCGCTGAATTGTCACAACAAACTTACTTAAGCAGAAGTTGTAGTTGTAGTTGAAATTTGTTTTCCTTTGAGTCAGAATGTTTTTATTGGTCAGAAGCGTTGCCAACCCTGGCAGATGGCACTGAAGTGGTATGATACATTGCTGGTTAAGACGGAGTCTGGCCCGGCGCCAGAACCAGCTTCCCATGCTCCGGAAGATGAAGACGCTGAAGCATCAGCAGACCATTCTGAGCCAACACCAGCTACTATGCCAGCCCCAGCGCCAGCCCCTCCATGTGGCGAGAAAACAGATTCTGCAGCGCCTCCTCCTGACACAGTCACAGCAGAAGCCACAGAGCCCGCCTGCACCCTTCCAAGCGGTGAGAAGGAAAAGGCAGATTCAGCAGGGCCTCCTTCTGAGACTGAGACAGCTGAGACAGCAGCAGCCACATTGCCAGCATTGGCCCCTCCACGTGATCCGAAGTCAGCTGAGTTGGTAGCTTTTTTTTCTCGGAGAGCAGAATCTACAGCCCCAGCCCTAACAACAGCCGATGCAGAAGCAGCTGGAGCGTCTTTGCGAGCACCATCTACGGACAGTTTGCCGCAAGCGGCTGTGGATGCAGAGATGCGAGTTGTCTCCAATTTGGTGGAGCGTCAGGCCGAGAAAGCAGGCTGCTACCATGAGGATTCAGCTTGGAAATTTGATTACACCAAGCAGGGCCCCACGAGTTCCATGTCAGCCGGCATAGAGTCTTTGGCAGCCTCCCTGGAAGCCAACAAGGCCAAGGCAAAGGAAAGCGTGACATCACAGCAAGTGAGAGACAGAATGGATGGAATTGAGCAGCTACGCCAGAGCCTCACCAGAGAAGGCAAGGAGGTGGCGGGTCCGGCACCAGTGCAAGAGGCGCCGCAACAATCTGAGTTGAAAGAGCAAGTCATGTCTCCGCCCAAGGAAAAGCCGGGTGGCGCGTTTGCACCAAACATAAACATCAGCATTAGCAGCAGCAGCAGCAGTGACAATGACAGCGACAGCTCAGCAGGTTCCGTCCAACAGGTTGAGGCTGAGAATGAAGATGATGCCATGGATGTGGATAGCCCAAAATCACCAACAGCAACAGAGGCAATCAAGGACAAGGCGGACAAGGACTCCGAGAGACCAAAACTGACAGCAGCCAAAACAATGGCGAAAGCGCCGCCAAAGGCATCAGCAGTGGAGCCAAAAGCAAAACCAAAAACCAAAGGAAAGGCCAAGGCTAAGTCATCAAACGCAAAGGCAAAGGCATCTCCAAAGAAGAACACCAGAAAGACTAAAAGAGCACGAGAAGAAAGCAGCACAAGGCCCAAGGACTTTGGAACTTTGCTTCAAGAGACTGAGGATGACGACGAGGAGGATCCCGAGGTTGGGTCCGTTCCAACTTTTATTGGGGGGGGTCTTTTTTTTTGTTTTGTGATTGCTGTTGTTTCAGGGGTGGTGGCTGCCGTTGTCATTGTTGTCATGGTTTTCTTTAGGGCTCTAAGCCCGTACCAAATGCAGGCGACGCCAGATAAGAGACGAGGGCGTGGTGGACGCCGTGGCCGTGGACGCGGTCGCGCCAGCAATGCCCGTAAGTGAGCCGTGAGCCAGCTCGCACATCATATCATGTCAAGTTGTGCATGGCTATTTAAATTATAAGTGAGGTTGCTCAAACTGCTCAGAAATCAACTTCAACATGATATGCACATCAATGAAATACAAATTGATTTGCGTTGTTGAAATTGAATTGGCAACCTTGCAAAACGTGTGCAAACATGTAAAGGCACGCTTTGATGGATCCCTTTGTCAGGGATGATCTTTGGACAAGAGCAATAGCAAGCATCAGCCAGCACCCCAGTAATCCAACCCACCAAGTTGAATATCTAAGAAAATGATTATAATTACTAAACAGTGATCTATGCCTATCCCTTAATGAATTTTGTATTCACAACGACCAGGAGTATCCAAAACGAGCAGTCAATCCCTGCTAATTTCGAAACCAGCTCGTCTGGGACATGCACAGTCACCCCAAAAGAGGAAGGAAAAAGCAGACGCGTGCGTGGGCTCCATTGGCAGTTGGCAGCAGTGGCAAGCTTAGTCAACCACCTTTAGCAAAATAACATGTATTCCATCACATTTGTATAGCAGTACATCGTGTTTAACACATATACATTTCACATAACTTATTGATGCTATGCATGGATGAGATGGCATTGACTTGTACCTATGGCATGGCCGCGACATTGCGAAGGTTCCAACTCAGAAGCCAAACGATTTTCGCTATAGTTTTTGTTTTGAGTTGTGGTTGAAACAGGTTTCATAGTTGGAGAATCCAGCACCCCCATGTGGAAAGAACCAGCGGACGAAAAGGTTTTATCGGTATTCCAGAAATATCTGAAAATGCCCCATCATTTCTCTCATTTTTCAGCAAGCATCATTTTGAAGGTGCGAAATGTGGTTTTGATTTTGTTCCGTAAATCCCAGGGTCTGCCCGGAATCAGTACGTAGACCCCAGATAGCGGGCGCATGCGGGCGCAGTGCACACAAGCAGTAGACAAAGGAAAGAAAAAGGGGAGACGAAGGGAAGACAAAGGGGAGATAAGGGGAGAATAGGGGAGATAAAGGCGAGACAAAGGGAGACAAGCTTGAGCGGCAGAGCAGAGGCAAACAGAGCGCCGATCCAGAGCCATCAGGAAGACAACGGGGCCAAAGGGGAGACAAAGGGGAGACAAAGGGAGACAAGCGTGAGCAGCGACAGAGCAGCGGCAAACAAAGCGCCGATAAAGCGCCACAAGGGAGACAAAGGGGAGACAAAGGGGAGATAGAGTAGGAAGACAAGCATGAGCAGCGGCAGAACATCGGCAAACTCAAACGCCGATCCATGGCCCCAACATAGAGAAGTAAGAACCCTTTATAGCTTGTCAGCTATTTGGGGAAGTAAAATGATGTAGAAAGGATGAGTTGGAATGGATCAGAGCGGCGCAGTGCTTTGCAACAGCGTGGAAAGGCAAGCTTCGCAAAGCCGTGGAAAGATGTGGAAAGCTTTCTTTTTAGCACCCCGGATCATCGCACATGTCTTGACGTTTTTCTTTGTACTCATTCCT
>VSDK01024659.1:159624-185858 GCA_009767595.1 Symbiodinium kawagutii
GCTCATCCCTGCTGGAAAGCACCTGCGCGTATCGGACCAGTTGTGCTACGAGATGCCGTCTCATAGCGCGACTACACAGTCGATAGCGCGACTGAACGTCAAATATCGTAGAAAATCGTGCTGTGGATGTGCTACCGGGTGAGGAGTTGTGCTACGAGATGCCGTCCTATAGCGCGACTAGATAAATACTACCAAAAATCGATTTGTATCGATTTTTAACGATAATCGATTTTTGGTAGTATTTATCTAGTCGCGCTATAGGACGGCATCTCGTAGCACAACTCCTCACCCGGTAGCACATCCACAGCACGATTTTCTACGATATTTGACGTTCAGTCGCGCTATCGACTGTGTAGTCGCGCTATGAGACGGCATCTCGTAGCACAACTGGTCCAGAGTCGCATATGATCGAAAACATTCGAAAAACAGTATCAAGCAGAACATGCCTGGGCCAAGCCCGTAAACACGTCTGCGCATGTAGTAGCTGATTTCAAGATATTTCAAGCATTTATCAATGCAACAACTTTACACGTGGAGCAAGATAGTAGCTCAATTTCAGGTATGTTCAAAACCAAAAAAAACTTCGCCTGCGGCGGGCTAAAATTTTTTGCACCACTGAGCTACCACATGGTAGCTCAATTTCACGTATGTTATGGTATGTTCAAAACCAAAAAAATCTTCGCCTGCGGCGGGCTAAAATTTGCATCACTGAGCTACCACAAGGTAGATCAATGTCAGGTATGTTATGGTATTTTCATGTATTTTCAAAACCAAAAAAAATCTTCGCCTGCGGCGGGCTAAAATTTGCATCACTGAACATAGATCAACAAAAGTGACACATTCCGTCTTCTTGGCCCAGGATTTTTGCGAGTGGATGGACGGTCTGGGTTCATGGCCCCCCAAGTTCACGGAGGACTACAAGACGTGGTTGGCGACAGTCTGTGGCGGACCGAAAGCAGAAGGGGCGCAGGCTTGTCGTCTATGTGACATCAACCCCGACCTCAGCGACAGGCATGCATGGAGACCTGTGACGAAAACAACAGCCGTGATCAAGGTGAGCCAATTTGAGCGGCAGCAGTCGGCAGGTTGGGGGCCAGCTTTCAGACTGCGATTCTTGACTGGTGCAACATGGTGTTCCCATTTTTGCTTTTGAGGGTTAATGTCGTTGTTGTCTTGAAGTTTTAATATTTAGGTATAAAATGGTTTAAATCGGGTTACCGCATGATTCTTGTGGATACATATATTCTCATTTATAGCAGTTTACACATATTTTGTTTGATATGTGTGATCGCGAAAAGGGTTTACATGTGCCGCGATGAAAACAAATGCAGCCATAAGCATAGGGAACCCTGCAGCCCCGCAGAATCACCAGCCATGCTTCGTAGCCAAAATTATCACAACATATTTAGAATCCGAAACGCGTGTCCCGATCGCTGCTTGTTGTCCACGGTGTCCCCCGGTCCAGTTCGCTTGTCTAAGGCAAGGGCGCTGATGCTGGGATGTGGGACATCGTGAAAGGACATCAGCGAGGGGGAAGCATCCACTCCTATTTGCTGTTTTTGTTCGATACGGCGGAGGATGCTGTTCCGGATGTTCCGGACTGGGCTATGAAGCTTGTGCAGCACATTCCGTTCGTGGAAGAACACGTCAACGAGCAGCAAGGCGCTTTGGCAGGGATGGTGGCCAGTGCAAAAGCAAAGGGCTTCGCCGCAGCTTTCACGCCATACACGTTGCACATGCTGATGGTGAGACAGAACATGAGCTTGGAGGCCTGGCAACAAAGCAAGGGACCAACATGGCCTTTCCATGTCGTTCCCGTTGATTGCTCATGTCACTTGCTTGGTGATTCCGGCCGTATAAGCTTTTAGTGCGTTCGTAACAGAATGAAACAATATGAAACAACCACTTATGTTCAGCAATTTTCAGAAACAAGGAGTTTCAAAGTGAATCTCGATGAACCTAACATGGGACGTCGATTCTGCAAAGAGCCGCAATGCTGAGACCATGCAGCGGCCTAACAGTGCATCGGTTGCTTCTTGCAATTTGTCACACATCGTTTAGCTCACGCGCAGGAGTTTCAAAAGCACGTCAAGACAGCAGCTCCCGAACTCTACGATGATGTCTCGATCTTCCCGTGGTGGGGCCTCAAGATCTGCACGGAGAGGCTTTCGCCGGGATCCATCGAAGCAGTACAGGAGTTACACGACGTATGTCACCAGGCCTTGGTCTTTCCGCTGAACTGGTGGCGCAACTCGAAATTCTATCTTGCCCCGCCCAAAGGTGAATCCGGAAACTGGCTGTCTGCTGAGCAACAGGAGCTGTTTGCCAGACGAATGGTCGCCGAGGCTTCGTCGCCGCAGTAGGTTCAACACGTTACGTGTTTGATCATCATTGATAAGTTGGGATCATTGATTGGTACATCCAGGCGTTGTTCCTTGTTTATTCTGATTATGTCGTGTCATGGCATGTCATGGCTTTTCATGCAATGCTATATCTGTTTTGGTCCTTGCTTATGGGTTTTTTTCAGGATTGGAGTTTGTCTTGGGTACCTTGGGGGGCCGTATCCTAGAACCATAACCGACCTAATTGGATGTTCCGAGGCGCCCGCTCATTATCAGTCAGGGGCAGTGAACATTGCAAACAACATATGATATTGTGGCCGTTGTGTCAGCGTATCCCAGTGTTTGAGCATGTTTGGGCATGGGTGGGCCCATGACGGCGCGTGCAATCGGTGCCAGTTGCGCAACCTCCTGCTGACCAAGTTCAAAGTGAAGAGCCTCAGCGAGGTGAACCCGAACATTTTGAAAGAGAATGCCGCAGGGATTTGCAAGGTGTTCGACCAGGACAGGCGTGTTGCTTTGCGGGACAAGGCGGTGCTGTTCAGTGGTGCGCTGCATCCGAAGTTTAGCTGGAACGGCGAGGAAAGGGCTGAGTTGATTTCAGCATGGTGCGATGCACGCATTGACTCCGCCATGGCGCACCAGCCCGCCAGTCCGGGTACATGGGGTCCTGTCCGTGCTCTCTTGCGGAAGCGCAAGGAGGAAGACGAGCGACAAGAGCAGGAAAAGTTTGCGCAACAGCTGGCGGAAAGGCAAGCCAAGGCGCGCGCTGCATGGGCGGAAGCCAAGGATGTCTCAAACCAGGCCGCTGCGTCTGAGGAAGCCGCCGACGCAGCCTCCCGCCAAGCAGCCGCCCTACAGATCGATGTTTGGAGGCATGGTCTGATTAGATATGGCAATATATGGCATGTTATTTCATGCAGTATTTGCCATCTTTTCTGTCTGAAATATATGTATTTAAATTATATGTATATTGCGCTGGTGTTTCATGCTATGTTTCGTGTTTGAGTGCTATTGTGGCATGTTGCCATTATTGAAGGTGCCAGAAATATATGTATTTAAATTATATGTATATTGTGCTGGTTGGCCAGGTCATGTGTAGGGCAGGAACATGGAGTGGATGCCCGCTTGCTTCCCGCACTTGGAAAGGTCATTGTGCAAAGACGCCCATGTGCGATGCTTTGAGACCTGGTCAGAAAGCATTGATGCGGCGCGCGATCTTCTCCGGGAAGCTGAAGCCAGCAGGGAGGCAGAACACGCCGCTCGTGTGGAAGAGAGCTTTGCTCTATTGCCCACGTCCAAAGGCTACCGGGAATTGCCGCGCGAGTTGCTTCGCCGATTGCAAGATGGTCAGCAAGCGGTGCCTTGGAGGGATTGGAGAAGGTTGGGCTTGGAATGGCTTAGGCAGATACAGATATCTACTCGGGGGAATATACTGATCCCAACATGAGCCTGTCTAGTGCTGAACGCCAGGCACGCTCTTTTGGGATTCTGTTACGCAATCCAGCATCTGTAGTTGCTTGGTTGGGCTACCACGGGGTGGTGTTACGAGTGTTTTAATATGTGATAATATGTGTAACTGAATTATAGATGTTTTTAAGATCCTTTCGTTTTTTTGGGAACATGTCGGAATCAAGATGAATCAAACTATACGCTGTCTACCATGTTGTTTCCACGTGTAGTTCAGATCAATGAGGTCTTCGTGGCCGATTTGAATGCGATGGTAATGGGAGAAGACGCGAAGACATTGCCATCAATTTGCAAGACCTTGGCTGATGAATTGCCTGGAACGCAACACCTGTGCATGTATTTGATGCCTGTGGAGAGCAGTGTGCACAAGTGGGAAGGGGAACTGTTGAGCTATCTGCTCGCAGTGGAGGCTTGCTAGCTGCGCAGGGATGGGCGTGTGGCTGTTTTACGCGTCAATACAACGGGCTAACGGGGCACGGTTTTTAGCGGCTGGTGAGCCTAGTCGATCGGAGTACACTAATGCGCTTTGGAATTGGAAATACGTTCTTGCGCGTTCTTGTTTTCCTACGAGTTCCAAGTTGAATGTTGTAGGATGATGAATTGGTGATGATTGCTGATGCAAGCTATGTGCATGTGAACAAGATTGAGTAAGATAGGTGAACTATGGCGAACTTATGTGAACCCTAGTGTGCCATACGCCCAAGCAGGTGCGTTTGCGCCGGCTGCTGGTCATTAATGGTGCCAGCATGCTGCACATCATTTGTGCCTGGAGCAGTTCCGAATGGGACGATCGCCTGGTGAACTCCCCGCTGAACATCCGCTGGGTCAACGAAAGGACTTTGAAAGGCACGAACCGGTGCCTCAGCTTTAACGGTAGAATTAAATCCTTTTCTGCTTTTTCAAAAAACTTGTCGGTGCCGTCGTTTTTGGTGCTTCGGGGTGCTTTTTTTTGTATATTTGGTGGGTCGGTGGTCTTATATGCCCGCGGAATTGCAGGCATGTGGTGGGACCGGCTGCCTACTGCTTCGGTGCAGAGTTCTGGAAGACTTTCATTGACACAGCAATCAAAGCCGAAAACGTCCTCTTCATCGAGCTCGAAATCAACCAGGGTCAACTCCTGGAAGGGCTCCTCCAGACGAAGAAGTGGAAGTACTTCGGTATGACGTGGTTGGGCCCAGCGGCTTCTCCGCATAGTTCTTTTTCTTTGCTCCTATAGGATCTCCTAGGATTCCAAAGGCTTTCTGCAGTGTCTTGCCGTCATGTGTCAAAGGGAAACCCAAAGCATCCCATGTCTACTTTATTTGATATTGATATATATTGATTCAAATTGTTTCAATATTTTTCTAGTGCTCCTCCTACCTTGCTCTACCTTGTGCCTGTGACTTGCTTGAAAATTATGCCAGAAATCAAACGACATCAAACGACAAAACGGCAACGACAACTTGTCGTTTCGTTGTGAATGCACCAAGGCCCCAGCGCGAAACGACGCCGTGCGGCACATGATCGCTTCAGCGATGGAAGATGAAGCAAAGACCGAAGATGGGGGACATTCGCTGGAATTTCCGGAGATGAGCGCAAGCCCGCTCACCGTTGCATCCATGCACTCCGCCATGGACGCAGAGATGCTGAACGCGCTTCGAGGGCAGTATGAGACTTCCACCACATGGTCTTCCGTCTGCATGGTTGCCGAACCTGTCAAAGACCAAGGTGCTTCACGGAAGATCCTTCAAAGACCATTGCGTCTGGATTCCCGCTTGCCTGATCACATCCATCTCTGCTGTGAACAGGTGGAGCAGAAAGTCTTAGTGGTACCATCGCTTCTCGGACCTGGACTCGGGCTTGTGCCTTGTGCCCCCCTGAAGGCAGGTGACACCGTGCTGCGAATCGGTGGAGGCAGATGGCAAAAGCTTGAAGACCTACAAGAAAAAGCTGGTCTGCAAATTGTCTTCGAGAAGCCGGGGGGCGGCACATCTCTGAAGTTGGTTCACGGCTTGAAGCCAGAAAGGGATGTTGCTTGCCACCTACACCTTTTTTCGGAGGTTCCTGACACGTATGAATGCCAGTCGCTGGTCGTGCTGGAGCCGGTTTGGGTCCTTTCGAGTGCCGCGAACCCAGTTTTGCAGCTCGTTTGCCAGAAGGCGGTCAAAGCCTTCGAGGGCGAGCTAGCGGTTGTGGGTTTGATCCGTGCGCCAGAAGGACGGTACTTTGCGTAGCGGCCGGTTGGAATTGGCTTGTCAGTGTTTGTCAAAGAATGAAAAAGTGTGAAAAAGTATTTAGTATAGGCAAGAAGTAGACATAGATAAGCTGGGTACAAACAAGATAAGGTCAGGTTAAAAGTGGTTCAATATGGTTCAATCATGCTTGCGACCTGCGAGCTGCATGCAGCTGCTTACGCACATGGGTTCGGAACCGGCGCCCAATTGCCGCAACGTTCGCGAGCAACTTGTGCAGGACAGAGCAAAGACACACCCCAGCGCGGAGCTGCCAAGCGTAAGCAGGCCTTTTCAGATGATTGCAGATGGTTTGCAGATTTCATCGCCGCATTTTTTCATTGCTCTTGCTCCGTACCTACGCCGTCCCAACAACATTTCTTGTTGTTTCATTGTGTGATGTTTTGTATGTTGCTCTACTTAAAAGGTCTAAGCTGTGTTGTGTTTCATAGTGCTGCCATGTGGTTCCATGTGTTCTTTCCCTTCGCGCATCCGCGTTGAACCCCAGACACAGGACGGCAACGACGAAGACGACTCCTTTTTGAGCCAGCTGATGGATGAGAAGATGGAGCAAGGTGTTGAGAAATTGTTTCAAAATAATTGGAGCAGATGGAAACACTATGGAACATTGTGTACAGATGTGTACAGTATGTGATAGTATGTGCACCAATGGCTTCCTTCATCGGGTGTCTTTGCTGCAGGTGAGAGCCTGGTTACGCCCGCCAAGAAGGCGCGAGCTGCCGGCTCGGAGGCGCGGACACGCTGTGGGGTTCTGCGGCAGAGAGGTTGGCTGGGATGATTTTGGATGGAAGATGATACAAGTAGCATGAACTAGCATTTTGCGGGGCGGCGCGCTGTAAGGAAAATTGCCGTAGCGTTTCATGTGCGTCAGGCCGCGGCCGCGCCAACACCATCAGACACAGCGTCAGGCAGTCTGCGGTGGATGTAGTAGGCGTTTTGCAAGTAAGAAATTTGTTGTTGTGTGCGTTTTGCCGGTTCCATCTGTTATCTCATCCATTGTTGGGAAGATGTGGGAAGAGCTTCGCAGCCTGCTTGATATAGTTTGATTACGAGATATTACGAGATATTATGAGGCATTGCGGCTGGATGCGGCTGGGGTTAAACGTGTTGTGGCTGCAGCCTGTTGCCGACAAGTTTTAATAGTTTCACTTAGTTTCATACAGTTTTCCATCATTTTCCCTTCCATGCCATTGAAAGCCTCGCAGTGCGCTGGTAGGTCCTGCCTCACTGGCTCGGAGGGGCTCGGGGTCTTTGCTGAAGATGCTCGAAGAGCCTATGTCGACGGATGCGGCAAAGGAGTGTCAAAATTGCTTTCGGATCGAGATTAGTTACAACACGTTCTTTAGATTTGGAAATATTTAGAACAACTTATAGCAACATATAGCAACATGAAATGACAGACTGACAGATTTCGGCTTAAGTGCCGCTATAACACAATGTGTTTGCGGTTGCGTGCGCATCCTGGCAATGCTAGTATTTATCGGCGAAGGAGAACCATGAGAAAGAAAACGGAGAGGACGAGGCCTGCAGCGCGGTTCGCTTCATGGTATACATGTCAACATTGAGCAGCAAGGAGGCGCAATCGCATGAGGCGCCTATAGGGGTTCTATGAGCAGATTTGAATACATATGAATACTTTCAGCACTCAAGGCCCCGGTCAAGAATCTATTGTAAATATGTGTCAATATGTGTCCATTATTGCGATATTATTTTGTGTTATAAGCTGATGTATAAGCTGTCCTGCAGCGACAATCAGCGCAAGTGTTGCTGAAATTTCCTTTGCCGTACTTTGACGTGAAAGCGTCTTTGAAGGCGATGGCTGAGCCCTCTTTTCTCGAACAAGGCTGCGAGATGCTGTGCGCAATCGCGGGCGGTCGGTTGTCAGGCGTCAGGCTGATCCAGCCTGAGGTGGAATTATTCCACATTATAGCGTGTGTTATCACGCAATATATCATAAGATTTTCGATGATTGTCGCATAGTGTACAAATGTTTACATTGCATCAGTAGGAGTTGTGAGAAACGAACCCAAAATGTTGTCGCATGCTGTCGCTTGTTGCCGCAGAAACCGCAGGCAGCAGAGACGATTCAGCCCAGCAGACGGCGTCTGAAGCTGCTCAGGCCCGTGGCTTCAGTGTAGTAACAAGATGTAACAAGCTTTCTAGGAAATTCGGTCGATGCGACGTCATGTTGTAATTTTGGCATGTCGGGTCGAAATATGATATTCTCGCATGGTTTTCCCATTTGAAAAGAGTGAAAGTATATCGTATGTTATCAGCGTTTACTTTGTGGGCAGGCTTTCCGACTTTTGCTACCAGGGTATGGCCCATTATGGCCCATTATTTCTGAAGCCAGCATGGGGTCACCGCCCGTTGCCCAAAACCCCACCGCCGCCGCTGATTCAGGAAAAAGACCCAAGTGACGGAATGGAGGTTGCCGAGGAGGATGCCCAATCCGAGCCCAAGATCAAGAGTGCTGACCCGTTGTTGGTTGATCATGTCCCAGTTCAATTTTGGAGCTCTGATGATTTTTTTTTCCGCCTCGCCGACGGCAAGTTCATCCAGGCGTGCCCCAGAAGCAAAAAACGAAGGATCCTCAAAGATACAACCGTCGCCATCTTCGAGAGCGGGTCCGTGGGAGAAACGGAAGATGAGCGGGCGGTCCCATGGCAGGGGCCAAAAAAAACACATGTTGTCATGAAGGAGAAGGACAAGCCTGTCGATATCAACCATGTGTGGAGTATCAAGGACTTGTTTGAACGACCGGAAATGGAAAGCATTTTCAATACCCAGACGAAAGGCAAGGAGAAGAAGCGCACGATCACGAAGCCGGGAGATGACCACAAGGACAGCTATCAATGGTGCTCATGTATGATTGTGTGGACTCGGTAAATGAAACGTTTCAGTTCTGTCTGGCTGTTCGATGCTGTTCGTTTGAGCATATCTCATCATCATTCATGGCCCTATCCTTTTCCGGTATGGTGATTGATCCGCTTGATTTATTTCTAGACTACAGAATCTTCCGTTTCCTGCTCGCGTGGCAGGATGTCGGATGGATGCCGCATCCAGCAGACCTGCCGGTGTTCAATGCGCTCTGCGGGCTGGATTTTGTGGACTGGATGTTCATATGCCAGATCCAAGAGAAGGAGTTGAAGCCGGTTGGCATGTGTTGCTACACCAAGTCTGCAATTACCATTCCCACAGGTGCAACGGAGCATGTGCTTGCGCAGTTGGAGGCAGAGGATGTCTCCTGAGGCTATGTTTGAGAGGGCGCTGTTGCCATGAGCCGCTTCATGAAAGTGTTCGAAATGGATTGAGATGGCAAATGATGGCAAATGTATGCGAATGTGTTGTTGGAATTTTGTTCTCCATTAGTTTGTTGTCCACATGGAGCGCCGAGTGCTGCGCAAGTTTTGGGATGATGGACGGCGCGCGTGCGTAGGTGGAGGCTTTCTGGTGTATAATGTAGAAACACGCAGAAACGATCATCCCGATCCAAAGATGATGCGTGATGATGCTTGTTTATGATTCCTGTCTGTCGGTGCCTTCACCCTGCGCAGCTGCGCTTTTTGTATGCAGGTGTCATCCAGGCTACACGGCTCATGAAAGGTGTTCTAGACAAATCCGATTCTTGTCAAATCCATTCAAATCCCAACAAAGCATGTCTAGTGCTCAACACCGGGCAGGTGTTGGTGAGATTGCTTGGTTCAATTTTGTTTTTGCTGACTTGTAGCCCGGAGCGGCGCCTCCCAAAGGTTGGCTCGAGAGTGCGGACCCATGCTGACTGAGAGAGATGCGTATTCCTGGCCATGCGTGGCCATGTGACAGTCAAAGATTCCAGCAGACATTTGCGATGACATTGTTTGAACATGTTGCTACATGTTGTAACATGTTGTAACAATTCTGTTGTAACAATATATATCTCATGCTATTTCATTTCTCGACCTTTACGTTTAATGAAAGATTTTGAAAGACAGTATAATGATTTTCTAGCAAAAGAGAATGTCAGTTGCATGGGCAGGGATGGGAGCCCACATGGGGCTGCTATGCCCCGTGCGCCTTTCAAGACATGCAGCGGAGCGAGTTCTTTTAACCTCGAGGACTTGACGCAAAGAAAGTGTGCTAGAGCTGCAAGATTAAAGGCGCTGCGGAAAAAACAGCGCCGCGTCTGAGATGTACGCGCCGTATTGCTTGCAACATGGGGTACCATCATGGTGTCGCATTGTGTACGCATATGTAGCTGTATGTGGCTCTGCCGTGTACGGATATGTTTGGTTATGCGTGGTTATGCATGTAAAGCTAAGATGTATTATGATGTGATATGATGTGTTAAGCGCGTGATAGCGCGTGTACAGTCAAAAGATGTTAAACGACTCTGTGATACTCTGTGTTGGCGGGGTCGGGGGTTCCACGAAACCTTCCGTCTTTTTTCATGGTCCGTCGGATGGTGCCATGCTCTTGTGTCCGCGCAATGATGCGCGTGTTGAACAACGGACGCGCTTTTTCATGTAAGAAGGTCGGACCAGATTGGTGCAGACAGCCCCGCGGTTCTTACTTTCAGGTTCACGGTTTTTGCAATCCATGAGTGTCCTTTTTTCGGAGCCGCGCCCAGGCCATTTGTAGATCCAGCAGGGCCCCGCCCAGGCGTGGATATTGCGCTCTTCTCATGTTTTCTCGTTTTATCTCGTTTTATATAATTATGGTTTTGGATGGTTATGGGACGTTAATGGACGTTATGGGTAGTTTGATGAAACTCGTTGCGCGATAAGAGTCCTGCGCGTTTTTTCATTTAGTCATCGCAATAGTCTCACGAAGTGCACTTGTCTGACCACATGGAAAGGATATGGAGAGTTGTTTGCCGTCCAGCCCCGGAGGACATGACGTTTCAGATGGCCAACGCGTCAGGACTGCACGTTTTTGGATTGGGCGCGCGGGGCCGCCAAACATTCAGAGCATTTGAGAGCTCATGATGTTTTCTTTGATATTTTATGTTTCATGACTTGTTGATCCCTATGATTCCCTATGCTTTCTGATGTTTTATTGATTCTGGCCGGGGTGTGCCCACAAGGGAGGACCAGGCCTAGATCATGATGCGCAATTCATGTTCGCCCTGGTTTGCCTATGTCCGCCTCATTTTTCTCGTGTTTTCTCTCTGCAGCCGCTAAGGGTTTACTGCGCCAGAACACACAGATAAAGCGCGCGTGTCCGGGATGTTGTCCAAATTTCCGCGGACTGGGGATGGAACACCGCAACGTCGTTTTTCTTTTAGCCTCCGGCATGGCTTTCACGTTCGCGGTGAGCATGACGCGCTTGGGCGTCGCAAATCCCCGTGCTCATCCAAGGCCTGAAAGAGTTTAAAGTCGTTTTACCATGTTTCTTGTGCCAAGCTCGTTGCTGATTTTGATGGGTTTTGTTCGGCTGTAGGCAGAGCTTCATACCAGACGGATGCAGACGAAATGGACAGTCTTGAGAACATGAAAAAAGACCAAGAAAACGCATTCATTTTCTCGCTTCAAATGTTCGATGTACTGTTCGCTCGCATTTCAAATTGTTATAAACGGTTTCAATGTTTCATGACTCATGTTTGCTGCCACCACGTCTGGCACCATTTTCCAACTTCGGTTCTGCCCGGTAAATCAACTTCAAATAATTTCATTCAATGTCCATGGCTCGGGTCCCCGGCTGGCTCCAGGCCGACTTCGTGGCCGAGATAGACCGTTTGCCCCAAAACCATGTTTCCGCTGCTGCTGGGCAGGCGGTTCCTCCCACTGCTATTGCGGCGCGTTTGGTGAAGAAGGTTGCGAAGGCAGGGCTTGTCCAGGCTATTCCAGGCTATAAGATCACGCCGGCCTTATCTTTTTGAATTAAGCGAATGAAAACATATCGGCGTCGTTTCCACCCTTGGTCTTGCCATTTAGGTCCATTTCATTCAACTTCCATGGCTAGCTCCGGCCGGCTCTGAGGCTGAGACGGGCGATGTGTCGCAAAGCCATTCTTCCACGGCTGTGGGGCAAGGGGCTCCTCCAGCTGCTTCCGGAGCACGTGTGGTGAAGAAGGTCGTGAAGGCAGGGCTTGTCCACCATGCATGCTGGCCGTCGGAAATCGGGGCGCCGAAGGATGCAGACAGAACGAAACGAACGAAAAAATATTGGCGCCGTTTCCGCCCTTGGTTCTGCCATGTTCTGCCATTTAGAACATTCAACTTCCATGGCTAGGTTCCCGGCCGGCTCTGAGGCCAAGAAAGGCGATGTGTCGCAAAGCCATTCTTCCATGGCTGTGGGGCAAGGGGCTCCTCCAGCTGCTAGCGGAGCACGTGTGGTGAAGAAGGTGAAAAAGGAGGGGCCTGTCCCGGCTGAGATCGTGCCAGCCGCAGCCTTTTGTCGGAAGTTGGGGCGGGCAGGTGTATATTTTTTCTGGTTAAGAAAAGGAATGAAAAGGATATGAGACATTGTCGTGTATTGGAATGTACCTGACTTTGCTGGACCATGACTCGCTGGAAATATGCTTCCATTCTTGCGTGATTTTGCTTCATCATGTTATATCTTGTTTTTTCCGTGTCTTTTAGCATTTTATAGCTATCATATGCTCTTTCATGGCTGTATAGCGTTGTTCCCATTGCATGTTGAATGATATTTCTGCGGCCGCTCGATCATTGGGCTTTCATCAACGCTTTGGAGCCTTTAGAGGCTACAAGTTGGACTACGTTATATTACATTACAAACTCTTTTGAACGTTCAAAGGAGAAAAGCGCATCTAGAATACAACATGTCACTTTTGAATTCTGAAGGTATAGCCGTAATTTGAATCCATGATCGTCCATTTGAAACCTTTCAGGACCATGGTGTCAAGCCACAGAGACGTGCTGGAGCAGTTGCGTACCAAGTATAACTCATGTCGACGTATGGCCATGGATGGTGACCGTACTTAGGACCTGAATGGACCTGACATGCCTTGGCAATTCATGACAGTTCTAAAGACACTTATAGACATAACATGACATAATTGTTTTTTATGGTTTTGACATGTTTTCACATTTCATGACAGTTCTATAGACACTTATAAACATAACATGACATCATTGTTTTTTATGGTTTCGACATGTTTCGACACTCATTGAAACAACGTGAAGCAACTATTTTTTCCTTGGAGTGAATCAGGCCACATCAGGCCATATCAGGCCTAAGTGGGCCAACGACAATGATATATACAACGATCTTTGAGGACGAACCAGACCAGTTCCACTTGCTATACATCATATGATATCATCTCGTGTTACAGCGGGCTAAAACATCCAGCTTGTCAGTGCGATTGTGCGGGGCACGAGGTCCTGAGTGAAATGGATGCTCTTGCTGCAGAGTTTCCGCAACACCAGGCAGCAGTGCTTGGCCAGCATGGTTTCCAATTGCTTCCCGACCCAGAAAGGACGAAACCAAAAATCCTGGAGCTTTTCGCGGGCTCATGCCGGATGTCGGCGAGTTTAGCCCGTTCTGGTGCATGTTCGGAGTCCTTCGAGATCTCCAGGAGCTTGGTTGAAGATCTGTTAGCAAAGGACCGGAGTGGAGTGGGCAAGCCGCCGGAGTACGAACAGAACCCTGTGGCATTTCATGTCAAACGCTATGGGACACATGGGCACTGGCAATGCAAACTTGTTTGTTTTTGTCCAAAGTGATTCATAGTGATTTCATGTGGCTTCCTTTCTGCATATTTCCGCTATCATTGCCGTGCCAAACCTGGGCAGGGCTTCATGCCGCTCTCGCATTTCTGTTGCAGGAAAATCAAGAGCGGGTCCTTCTGCAGATCTTGCGGAAACAAGTTGCTGGCCTGTGGGTGGGCAAGCCGTGTGCGACATTCAGCAGGGCGCGGCGGGGGGAGCGCTACAAACCAGGGAAACATGGACAGCAGAGGCGAGGGTGGCCGCCACCCTTGCGTGCAAAACATGCCGTGTGGGGCTTGGACGACTTGACGCCCAGGGAGCATGCGCGAGTGAAGGCCTGAGTTACGCTGAGGTTAGGTTATCTTTGGGAAGGGCGGCCGGGAATGTGTTTTCAATTTTTGTTGAAATATATGCAAACATCGATGCAACTTAACAGCGGGCATCGCAGTAGGATGCATTATACATGTGTCCACGTGCATATGACTATCATATACTATCATATATTATCATCGACCATCATCGACCTATATCGTGCGGTGTTGGCTTGCGCCAGCTTCTGTCAGCTTGCTTTGCATTCCTGATGTAAAATGCGCTTGCTGCCACATCCGTTGAGCTCGTGCTTCAGGATGCCAATGAACTAGCTTGGTTCGTTGTGAAGTGCATCCGGGCAGTTCTTCAGCGGGGGCCGCCTTGCTGGCTAGTGCTCGAGAATCCGTCTACGAGCTTCTTATGGTCACTTCCGCCAATCCTGAAACTGCTGCAGCTTGACGGCTTGAATATTAAAAGAGTTAGTAACAGTTCATATGGCAAAAATACGGAAACCATCGAAGACCTTTTCTGACACGTCGGCAAATTTTTTGCCTTTGACGCATGATTTGCGTGCCTGCGTAGACAAGCCATCAATATGGCATGTTCTATTTGAAGATGTCAAACAATTTTCTTTGATAAATTTGTGAAAACTTATTGTCATATGTTTTTTCATTCTTCCCTCCGTGTTATGGTCTTTTCATGTCTTTTCAATGACTGTTAAGAACATGTACTCAATGATACTGAATGTATGATTTACTAAACCGGATCCTGCTCAGCATCGTTTTTTTGAAATGTTTTCTGATGACTGGCCATGTTGTTGTCCATGTCTGCGGTGCGGTGACACCGCAAGCTATAAACACAATTTTGTATGCGTTGCAATTTGACCATGTTCGATTTCAAAAAAAAACATTAGTGGCCATTGACATTCGCTGGACACTTGAAGCCAAATTTAGCTCGAATCAGGTCGGTGTGGCCAAGCCATGCTTAACATGCTGGACCGATTCGAATACACGCGGGTATTTTTGTACACATACACAAGCAGTGTAATCGGTGAGGCCAACGGTCAACACTACCCAGGAAGAAAGCTTCCATGAACGATACCTTTCATCATTGTGCTTACGGTGCGCCCTTCAAGAAGCCGACGCGCTTGGCTGTTTGGGGCCCGGCCCTCAAGATGTGCAGCTAAACGCAGGTATATGCAGCATTATGCAGCTAGACATGTTGGCATGATGTTGCAATTTCTGCAGTGTTAGTGCAAATATGATCAAAGATGTATGCTGATGACATATGAGGACAAACGGTGACGCATGATGACCGCTGTGCTGCCCGATGTTTGGAAGTCACGCTAAGGACTGCTTGGATCTCAGCCGCGTTTGATGCAGCCTTTGTTTCGAAAGTGCAAGTGCAAAGGTAGAAAGAACGGCAAAAAGCACGAACAGCTTAGCGGCTCCAACGGTGGCAAGGCTTCTGGAAGCAAGGCCTTCAAAACCGCCGAAGCCACGATGTACCCCATTGAGTTTTGCGCAATTGCTGGCCCAATTCTTTGCCAGCTTTGCGATTACAACTAGCTTGCTGACCCCGCTACACAATTAGATTCAGTATGATTCAATTAGGATTGTTGAGATTTCTGTCGATGTCTGCTTTCGCCGCCTTGTTCAAATTGTTGTTTTTGACGTGGGGTGTGGAGGGGTGCAGCAAGTTTTGGGATGATGGACGGCGCGCGTGTGCAGGTGGAGGCTTTCCGGTGTATAATGTAGAAACACGTAGAAACCTTTTGAAGCGATCCAAAGATGATGCCTGTTTATGATTCATGTCTGTTTTTTTCCAGAATTTCAAAGACAACAGTAGAGTTTTCTAGCGAGGCATAAATTCCATTCATTGCGTGGGCAGGAGGGGCGGGAGCTTCCATGGGCTGGGCCGGTAAGCCCCGCGCCTTCCAAGACATGCAGCAGAGCGAGTCTTTTTTTAAACCCTCGAGATTTTGACGCCCAGAGACCCAGAGAGTATGCTGCTTCAAGATTGAGGGCGCTGCCAGAATGGCTGGAAAAATGTTCTCTGAGTTTTGCTGCGCCGACTGGCTTCGGGAAATCATGGGGCATTTCGCAAGGCTTTTCGTCGAATTATTGCTACCCGAAGAGCTGTCTAATGCTGTCTACATTGAAATGCGTTTGTTTTGGCTACTGCTGTACACAATCGTACAGAGTGCAAAAATGTGCAAGCAGATGTTCGGATTTTGTTGTTCGATATGTCCACGCGCGCTATCGTTTTAGTTAATTTCAATTATTTTCACTTATTCCCGTTTGAATTTGGCCGGATGGACAGTTTCTCAAAAGGATGAAAAATGATGAGCAATCTTAAGATATCTTAAGCAAGATGGAACGAGATTTTAAATTTGAGATGGTATGAGCGTATAGGAGCAAACACAGCATCGTAGGACAGTGATATCCGCATCGGTCTTGGATTGCGCAAGCCTGTTACGCCAGGAGGTTGCGAGGATTCCGCGGCAGCTGCCTGCAGAGTAAGGCAAGCGACTTGAGTGAAATAGTTGTTGCCGGGGCACGGAACAGTCTGAAATTTGATGCTACTGGCAGATATTGGAAGGTGTTGGCGACAGCATACAAAAGCTTGAAGATGCTTGAAGCAAAAAGAGAGCCACATAACGTGCGCAACATATGTTGATATTATTTCAATTTATTTCATGATAACACACAAGATTTTAAATGATTTTGCGACATGTTATGCGCAGTGACTGGGTTCTGCCTCCTTCTGTAGATGTTTCTGGGCTCAGAGCTGTTCCGTTCCTGATCGTGTTCGCAAAATGTCAGTATGGGGCTTGACTGGCGCTCAACGGCGAGCAGGTGTTGTTGAACATTGTTTGTCCAAGTGCTGTTTTCTTGCTGACATGTTGCGCGGAGTGGCGCCTTAACAATTTTATGTTTTGAAATATTTTCAGAAAAGTGATGCAAAATGATTCAAAAATGTAAAGCTACCAGGCAGTGGGCAGCGACATTGCCCAGTGCTGTTGCGATTTGCTGTGCGTTGCTGCGCCATGGCAAGCAAAGTGGAAGGTTGGGAAGTACAAGTGCAGCAAAGCTTAGTCGGTGACAGGATCAACGTGTATTGGTGGTGGGGTGGACGCAAATTCAGGACGGAGACGGAGGTGAAGAGCTTCTTGGTGGCACCTGTCGCAGATGGTATGGATATGTATGGATCAGCAGCTTCATGGTTCCGTTTTGCGATGATATGCGTTGATGGGGATCAGTATGTAATAGTATGCGTATAGAACAAAATAGAACAAACTAGAATATATTAGAACATATTAGAACAGAGTAGAAACATGTGGAAACATACCCGGGACATCCCGGGACATCCCTCGACCGTTTCACCTTCCGTGCTGTTAAGTATCGCCGCGCCTGGTTTCTCGTGGCGCTTGCGTGCTGTCAGGCTTTTCGTGCGAAAATGGTCTACCGTTTCCGCCTACCAGACAGGAAGCGAAGACCATTGGGCTAAGGCCCGTTACATCCCGTTACTGACCATTACTGACCAGTATTGCTTCAGAATGTTTCACGTGTATGAGTTTCAAGAAATTTCAGATAGCTTCAACATGCTTCAACATGTTCCAGCGATTTCCAACGTATCTCTGCAGATGGCTGCAAAATGTTGCAAGATGTCGCAAGGCGTATTGGTTGGAAGATGCCCGCTCGCCAGCACCCTGAAAAAAAAGATGAAAGAGCAGCCCAGGCGCAAAAGCCGCGTGATGCCACGTGTCAAATATGTTTGTGCTCAATGTTTCTGGATGTTTCTGTCATTTTCGGTCTATCCTTGTGAGTCCTTCTGGGTCATTGATTGTCAGATATTGTCAGCATTGTTTCGGCCATGTTTGGCCCGCGCTTTCGCCGGCAGAAACTTTGCCAGGAGAATGCGCTTACTAAGCCTGTTGTCCCTGAGCCTGTGGGGCCTGCAGCTTCGCCCGCAACATCAGTGGGAGAGGCTGCAGCGCCGCTCCATACAAAGGATGATGGTGCATCAGGTAAGGGCAAGAAGATGGCATCGCCTAAGCCTTCTTCCGTGCAAGGAGGATGCGAAGCCCAAGACAAGAAACGGAAGGCTGCCCATGGAACAGAGATGTTGTGACCGGTTGTGAAGAGAATATGATAGTTCTTTAGTGGCTGTAGTGATCTGTAGTGTTTATAGATATTAACATGTGTTAACGGCAAGTAGCCGTTGGTGTTGTTTGCCAAATCTTGTTTTTTTTTCATGTTTGCGTGCGCATGCGTGCGCTATTTTTGATGGCTGGTTGCTTGCAAGGATGAAAGCCCATGCTTAGCTTCATCCGAGAGTTGCAGTGTGTCGTGTTCGGACATTGAGCGCACCCTCTTGGCACCCTATGCGAAGGACGGTGTCGTGGAAGCTGAGCAAAGCATCGACATAGCTAACGTGATGCATGGGTTGGTCTTCCTGGCTCGGAAACATTTTGGCGACAAGTGGCCAAGGCACATCGCTATTTTCAATGGTGGAGCCGCAGAACGGGAAGGGCGTCCCTGGATTGTGATTCATCATATTTGGAAGTGTTTTGTTTAGTTTCGCTATGTTTCGCTATGTTTCGCTATCATCGCTAGGGCCGCAGATGCCTACGGTATCCTACAGTTATAATTGCATGACGGCATGATGTTAGAAGATGTTAGAAGTATGCGGTCAAGACAACCGAGCTGTACGGGCGATGGTCTGACGATGTCTGACGCAATAACTGTTTCATATTGTTTCATATTGTGCCATGTTTCAAAAACGCATCAAAAACCACCAGCCATGCGTGTGATCTCGTACCGCTGGGTACCCCCAATATGTGGTTGACCGGTGATCTGCTGTATTCAATATACGCATATTAGAATTGTGATTTGTTCTGCTTCGGCGTGGAGCTCATGTTCCCTGAGGATTGAAGATGCATTCCTCAGCCATGCTCTTGGCAGCTGTTGTGTACAACGAAAGTCATTGGGCTTTGGTCATGCACCAGCGAATGTTTGAGGGGCCATCATCCGCCATTGTCTATGATGGCAAGTTCTGTGGCTTGATTCTAGACCAAGCAACGGCATTGATGCATCATTGCGGCCAGGTTTGGCAGATGGACAGCGCACCGCCGCTTCGAAGAGGCAAGGTGCTTGCCCAAGATGACAATTGGTCTTGCGGCTGGAGAGTTCTCTGCGCATTGGATGCAGCCCTGCATCACTGGCAAGAATTTGGTGAGCTTCCTCATGAACTGGTAGAAAAACATTTCGGATTGCCAGCGGTGCGTGGGATGATCAAGTCATTTGCTTGTCATTGCCAGGAGATGCAACCCTCAGAGGCGACCCCAAGTGCAAAAAGGAGCAAGCCACTCCAATCCACTGGCAGCATTCTCGCTTCGGTTTCAGGTGACCCGCGCACCCCCGCAGGCAAAAAAAGCGAACCTGACGGTGCTTGCCTTGTTTCGGCCGACCAGGTGATGGAGCCCATAGAGCCAACCCCAAGACCACGAAAGAGGAAAGCTATCCAACCTGCTGGGGAAGTGCAAAATTCCGCAAAGAGGGAGAAAGCCGCCAGCTTGGAGCGCAAAGGAGGGGCAATAGCGAAAGAACACGGAATTGACCACAATGTGATGTTCCAGAAGCGGCACTTACAAGCAGGTGTACATGTGGCCAGTGGACATTGGAACCTTTTCTTGCAGTCTTTGGCGCGTGGCCAAGTGAACCCTTGTAGTGTATGCCAAGACCTCCAGTCCCTCTGCTCAGCTGCGCCTCAAGAAGGACAAGCCCGCCGGGATGATCTTGCTCTTGAAGATGAAAGCGCCTCACGCAATGAAGTTGTCGCCAAGAGGGGAAGACCCAGTGGGGGGCAACGCCTCCGATGTGTGCATCAGTGGATTCAAGAGGAGAGGCCAGGGGTCTACAGACGCATGGAGGGCAAGAACATCCCATATTGGTGCAACATTTGCCAGAAAGAAGTCCATGCCTTTCGGCGGTGCAATGAAAGGTACATCTTGGATCATGAAAAGTGCCAGACGCATGTCCAAGGTCTCCGCCAAGGAAAAGTCATTGAGAAAATTGCCGAGGCTGAAGCGCTGGAAGGCCCGTGCGCCGGATTTTTGGTGTCGAACCAAGCCTTCCCTCTTCATGTTCTTTCAGAAAGCATCGAGAACTGGCACAGCGCCGGTTGCCCGCATGTCTGCAGCCGCCCGCACGAGCCTGTTGCTGTTCTTGCTCAGGTTGTGCTCAGGCAGGAGTGTGGCGAATTTCGTTTTCGCAGTTCAAGCTGCGAAGCCACAAACGTGAAGACAAATCAAGCGTGCGGCGTTTGCTCCAGGCTAGCGAAAAAGGCTCTCAAAGACTTGTCTGCAATGTCCTTCATGATAGACCTTGGGCAGTACAGCTCGGCGTTGTTCTACAACCCTCAGAAAGCACAGGACCAGCTGAAAGTCATTGAGGCCCGCGACTACAAGAAGCTGGGGCTAGCTGGGGAGCTCATGGATCACGTCCTCAAGATTTCATGTGCCAGGCAAAGGATTGCTTTCATCAAGGGCCGCTTCCAATGTTTTCCCAAGTGTCGCCGTTCAGCATCCTTTGAGCGATTCATGAACCTTGCGCTGCCAGACCAGACCTTGCACGCGTCAACTTCTGAGATGGCTCTCTATGGAGATTTGTTGCAGCTTGTTCTGCGCTTTATTGTCTTAGATTGGTCTTGACTGCTCTATATTGCTATATAATGCTATATAATGCTAAAAAATGCTATATACTGCTGACTATTGCTGACTACTGCTGCCGTACATGGTTGTAAATTGTTAATAGGTGCGTTTCATTGTGCCATACTGTGCCATTTTTTATTGATGTGCCATGATGCGCCCGCAGATGTGTTTTGATGATTTATGATGATATATGATGATTTTGCAATGTGTTGCCAGTGTGATAAGGTCGCGGTTTGCAGATGGTCTTGCAAGCGGTGCTGCAGTTGAAGGAGAGTTGGCGCTTGCGGCCAAAATAGCTTCTGGCCAACTGAGGGGCGACGCGGTTGTGTTTGGGCTGGTGCAGTCGTTCGTGGCCATGTCAACCAAAGCGCAGGCCGGAAACATCCGAACCAGGTCGGGGAAGTTCATGACGCCAGAAATGATGTTGGATGTGGTGTCCGTGCTTGGCAACACCCGGGAAGCCCGAAATTTGATGTCCATGTTTGGAGTTGCAAAAGCATGCGCTCCAAGAGTGCCTTTGCAGCATGACGCCTTGCCGGACTTTTTCATGGCTATCCGGGATCCGCTGGTGCTGCAACGCAATGTCCAATTGGCTCTTGGTTTGCTGAATGGGGCTGGAAAACGGAAGCACCACATTTGCATGGACGAGACTTGCATCACTGCAAACTATGACCATATGATTGGGCTGAGGGCAGAAAATGGTATTGTCGGAGGCTGCATGGAGTTCATTGACTGCTACGACCCGGCCAAGGACGAAACGTATCATCCCGCCAAGACTGACATTTCCAAATTGCCTGACGAGCGCAGGTCCCGCTTGTACCTCACATTTCTGCTGACCTCCACAACCCAGAACGCGCACGCGTTTGACGTATGCATGGTTCCCAGTGTGCCCGGAAGACGCCCAGCCTCGAACATTTTGGATCTAGCGGGCGCTGTTTTGTCTGAGGCCACCAGGGCCAACGACAACTTGCCGCCATCATCGATGGCATATGATGGGGGTACTTTCAATTGCAGGGTCAATGCAGCGCTATTGGGTTTGTTGAATGACGCTGACATGAAGGGACATGCTTTCTGGGAGCATTGCTCGCCATCCGCCATTGGAGGGATTCCTTGCTTTCCTTTCAAGTTGCTGATGCTTGGCGTGGACATCTTTGAGGAGTATAGAAATATAGAAGAGCTTGGAAGAGTTTAAGTTTTGAATATATTTCCATATATTTCCGCATGCGTTCACCTGTTTTCATAGAATGCTGTGAGTAAGAAAGCCGTGCGCAATAGTGTGTCAATGTGTGTCATAATGTGCCTTGATGTGTCCATTTTGGTTACCCAGCTTCTTCACAACATGCCATCTATTGCCAAGTAGTCCAAGTCAGTGAATTTTGAAATCGTTATTGTCAACCACCTGGCGATTTTATTGCTGATGCCTTTGGGGCGGCGTATGGCGGCGTGCCAGCGGAAAAGCATATCAGGCTCAGCATGGCTCAGCCATTTTGAAAGGGAGACAAATCATGACAAATCATTTCATTGGTGTTTGATTGTTTTCCAGTTGTTTGCTAGCGCAGGGCCAGGGCGTGATGGCATCTTCCGTGCAAGCTGAGGAAGTGGAAGGGGATTCATGCCATCACTGGGAGCAATGGGCCACTTCACGTGGCGAAGAGGTACTCTTTGTCTATGTGCTCTGGCGTGAGGAAGATTCATTGGGGAAGCATTTTTGTCGACCTGGGCTGCGCGTACCCTCACATTTCAGTGCAAGCTTATGTCGCGCACGATGGGCAGAGTGATCGGCAGTCATGTCAAAGAATGAACCCAAGTTCCCTTCCACGCAGCTGGGATGATTGCGGCTTGGCCTGTGCTTGCTGTTGTATGCCATTCCATGCCATTCCCAAGATAGACTTATAGCCCTTTCACACCAGTTCAGACAAAACATGACAAAACATATTTGTCAACGGGGCGCGGTCTTGTGATGCGCCATGCTTCCATGCTTTCGTGATTTTGGTGGCGGATGGTGGCGGTAGTTTATCGTCGGTGCAGCGCCGTATTTGATACTTTCGAGACGTACTTGGATTTTTGCAACACTTTGCAACAAAGAGATTTAAATGCAAGAAGCAGGTGTGTAGCATTGTGTAGCCGCCGGATGCCATTAGACTGTGGTGATCTGTGCCGATAGGTGCTGATATGTGCTGATGTCTGCGAATTCGCCGCGTTGCCTGAGGTTTGTTCCAGTCTGGGTGGATGGCTTCAAAAGGCTTTACTTCGAAGGAAGCTACAACCAATCTGCTGACCGCATACTACGCATTGCTGCTTGGAGTTATGTTTTCCATGGAAAAGCACGGAAGCAGTTGGGAAAGTTTCTTCCTATCGCTGACAACCTGCCGCAATGTTTGCTCACTTTGTGGACAAGGTGTCCTCCGCAGCCTGAGCAGTGGAGGAGAGGCGTCCTGCATGACTGAGGCCCCGATTGAAACTTGCCACATTTTTCAAGATTTCGCTTACATCGGCCATGTTCCACCTAAATTGACAATATTGACATATATTGACATCATCGCTTGCAAGGGTGGCTTTGAGTCGCTGACACCATATCAAGTTCCCAGTACTTGTGTGTGGGGAACTGTTGCATTGTTCATCATTGTTCCATACATCTCCATATTTGTTTAATTCAAGATATTTCGGGATTATTCCGGCAAATGTTGGGCCAACAACCGTTTACATCAGCAACCGAGGAAATTGAACCAAACAATATGAGACACATTGAGACACTACGCGCAGACAGACGCAGACACACCTTAGCCATCAGTTGCAAGATGTTGTAAGCCATAGAAGTCCAAACGGGTTTTTTATGTTTTTTATTGTTTTTTTGTTTTCCGACCGGTGGCAGTGATTTCATTTTTTCCCCGTACAAAAAAATAGTGCCTTCATCGTTTCTGTTTTTCATTGTTCAATATTGTTCACATTAATTTGTGTTATTTTTGTTCTATCTTTCCTTGAAGCATCCTACCTCACACACGCCGCATGGAGTCCATCATAGTCGATCCTCCGTCTACTGCAATATAATATTGCAATTGTACCAGCAAACTTGCAGCCGAGGAGCGTTGGTTCGGGCGCGTGAAGCAGCCCTTTTCCGGCAGCCCATGCTTGAAGGACGTCGTGTGGTCGACGCAACGCGAACACCTTCGCGAAATGCGCAACCTGATGAAAGACCCTGTCAAAGAGCTACCGGGAAGGCAAGCTCTAACTGCTGACGTCGTTCGAGCTTGCGCCAAAGAAGCGCTCCGCTCGGCGTGTCATTTGCAAACCGCGATCACCATTTCTGAGCGGAGTCAGCGAGAGACACGGCCACACTTTTTAGCATCTTTTGTAACATCTTTTAACCATTCAGCGGTTCCGTCATGTTCCGTCCAAACCTGTCATTTCTTCATATAGCAAGGATTGGCGAGGCTCATGCAGTGTATTGCAGTGTGAGATGGCATTTTGATGCATTTTGTTGATTTGGCTCTGATTTGATGCGACGTGGGGTCGGATTGATATTGGTGGATTTTTGGCGCGCGCAATTTTCAATGTGCTGTGTCACATGGAATTTTGCCTGATTTACAGCGCTGAAATCGCATTTGCTTTAGCGGAGAAGAGTAATGACAGGCGATTGCGAAAACACATGAAGAACCATTTTTTAATCATTTTGTGTTCAGCGGAGTGCATCCTTGGTGACACCAATTTCAACTGATGGATGCAAAGGCCATTATTGGGTTGCTCTCCTGTGCAATGAATTATCACAGAGAATGGTTTTTAGTTGGGCGACCGGGCGATCTGTGGGTGTCTGGCCTGTTTTGCAGGCATGTGTGCAGTTGGCATGGCCTACTGCGTTTCATTTGCCGATATTTGCCGGATTTTGCCGGTAAGCTGTGTAATGTTTTTTGGAGCTCAGGATTGGGGCGAGGCGTTGCTCAACTGGTGGCAAGTCAAAGGAAGGGATGTACTAGTGCGCGGGCTCGCTGCAGAAGAGGAGGAAGATGAATGCAACCTGCTGGACATGTTTGAAGAGCTCATCGACGAGACCGAAGTGGATCCGCAAAACATTCCAGAGGAGGATGCAGAGCCTCCTCCAGCCGTCCGGGTTCAGATGGTCGAGGACAGGGCCAATATGCAGAGGAGTCTGGTGCAAGAGGTTGCAGACACACCAAGCCATGATGATGGGAAGGACGACGAGGTGTTGGATGAGAGGACGTGCGAGCAGAAGGACGAAACCCAAAATGACCCAGCGGGGTTATTGGAATGTGCTTTCGTTCGGCCTGCTGCTGTGAAACCTACTTGCTCCGAAATCTTGTCTGCAGCTGGGATCGGCGCAACCGGTGTGCAAAGTGAGAGGGCCCTTTTGGCAGGTTTGTGCAAGATGGAGAAGGGGCTTCAGCACTTTTGCGAATATGTGCGTCACGTGGAAGGCGTCATCTCACCCTCGCAGGTTCGAGGATCAACTCGTGCAAATGAAAATGAGACCAACGTGATCCGGCATGCGCTGGCAATGGCCCGTCAGCATTCAATGATTAGCGCCAGCCGTTGCTCCAGGGCTCAGGCATGGATGAATACACAGACCACTCTTTCTCCCCACAACAAAGATGTTCAAAGTTACAAGCCTCGGGGCGTGGAGACACAGATTGTGGCAGTGAAGAACCCCAAAGATGGATTGGTGGTGCTGGGCATTGTGCTCATGGTCTTCAGAGGTTCGGTGTCGCAGCGAATCACGAAAAGTGGCAAAATCTCAAGGCGGTGGTCTGTGTCCAAAAATGTTTGCAGCTCATTGCCCGCCACTTCAGCGCGAGCGCTTCATGTGGCTGTGCTTTCCAAGTCCCTCCCTGGCTCTGGTGGTGACGTTTGGTGCGCGACATGTGTATCCCAGGCATGGTCGGCCCATGTTGGCCCAAAAATGCCCAAAATTAGATCATGCTTCATATTGCTTCATCATGTTATATCATGAAAATGTTTAAAGCCACGCGTTGTGTTACAACGGGTCGTCCGTGGTGGGTAAGCTCTGCCCACGCATCAGCCCCGCAACCCACAATGTCGTTTTCTTTTGGGGGGGAGGCTGGGGTGTAGGTGTTCACGATGCGCCGTTGGGGCGGCTTCTGGCATTTCATGGCATTTTCAAGCCATATGGCCAGTCATGCCGCTCTTAAGTTTTGAAAAAATCAAGAAATGGCTTTTCGCAGGTCATCGTAGCAGATCCGGTCGGCTTTGTGCTCGCGGACTTGAGCTCACACGTCTGTTCTGCTACCATGGGAAGAACGCGCATGGTGGTCCGGCTCAAGGAGGAAGGAACTCGAGTTTTGCAAATTTTGCAGAAGACCAAAGTTCCATTGCCGCAGCCTGTAAAAGAGAAGGCGGTTGAGAAGAAGCAGGCGCAGAATCTTGAAACATGGCGCAGTTTGCTGTTCAATGTTATTATATGTTGATTTTGCCCCGGTAGTGCTGCATTTAAAGGCGGATAAAAGGCGGTGACCTGCCGAGGGAAATTGAGCGGCCCCAGCGCTTGT
>VSDK01024659.1:192842-202842 GCA_009767595.1 Symbiodinium kawagutii
TCCCAACGAAGTCTGTAGTCCTGAACTTCCTGGACAGCCAGAACAGTTGGTGCCAGAGCAACCACCGGCAGATCACCCGCCAGGCGGACCACCTGGAAAGTTCAGACGTGGACGAATTGGACGTAAGCAAATTGCAGTATGCGCATGAGACCTGCAAGGCGACATTCCAATGTGGGAGGTCGTTGAACGACCTGGTCCAGACAATGGCGACTCTTCGCATCTCTTCGCCAATGACAGCCGATCCATCAGTGATCAGAAGTGGGCCGCAGTCAACGATGTGAAGTGATCAGAATTGGGCCGCGGTGAACGCATTGATTGGGAATGATTGGGATCACCAGGAAGACCCCCAAGAAAGGACATCACATCATATATTTGAGTTATTTTGAGTTCATTTCATAAAACATTTTGATTTAATTATATTTAATTTAAGGAATAATGTGGGTGAACTGAACCCAGCAGGGAAAGATCTAGGTGTGTGTGTGTGTGTGTTTCGTTGATGGGCATCATGATGTTTGAGTACTTTCCCCCATCCAATCAATTCATATAGTATCATATAGTTATTTTGGTGGCTGTTAGATCATGTGCTAAAAGACTAACTTTTAGTGGTTATGGTAAACCATGGTAAACCAATCACGTCCCAAAGCTGAACAGCAGCTAAGTTCATAGCTGTAATCCACAGTAACCCAATTGCACCGTAGCAGCACGCATTGCAGACTGGGCACCAATGGCTGATACTGCCGGATGTCATCAGGGCCAGCTGGCATATCCAGATAGGGTACGTCTCCAGAAGCCTGCAGTGCCATGTATATGGACAATGAGTGTCACATTGATGATCATTGATGTGAACAATGAAAATGAACTTGGGTGACGTTCGATTGTACTCGGGTCATAGTAAATGAGTTCGTCGATCTAGTAGCTACATCATGCATCAATAAACGACTATGGGTGTAGAATTTTGACAAGTACATACAAGTACTAGTACATCACTATTGATAACCTCAACATGGTGCGAAGATGATTTTATATAACATGGGGATTCTCGAAATGTTTTGATCAGACAAGTGACCCACAAAGAGGTCTGCTTCTCCACGACCCAGTTGCAGAAATCCTCTGGATATGCTTGTGATGATTTGAGTGACGGACCACCACACCTAAGTGAGGCGAACATGATTGATGGGGTCATCGTCGATGACATGTCACCAGACTCAACTGTTGAGGTCTAAACACATACACATCAGGATTTTTTTTAAGAGATCATTATCAATTCGGTGCACACCAAGAAAACATCATCATCATCATGAGTAAGCCCCCGACACCGTCACACGACCATCATCACTGATGGTTTTCTTAACCATGCCGGAACTGGCACCGGTTTTCAACTCCGCTCTCTTCTCCCTGGTCATCACATCGGCCAAATCCTGGATCCAAGGCCTTACTGTTGATGAGGGCCAGCTGATGCTTTGGATGAAGGTGCCGATGCTGCAGCTGCTGAGGAACCAACGGTGATCCCAATAGGTATGAGGCTTTGGGAGTAGGGCTGCCGTAAAGCCCCATCCAACTTAGTTGCATGCATGGGTAAGGTTTCAATCAGTTCAACATTAACACATCAAATGTATCATCACATTTGTTGCAGCTGGGACGCAATCTTTTGGTTTCTTTTGTAAAAGATCCGACCATGCGCATCATCCCCAGGGTTCGGCAACATCGCATTGATAATGTGCTGAACCCATGGCATAAACACCAGCTTGCTACTTCCAGGTTGCTCGACCTCACTTCAGATGTGCAAGCACAGTAGCCAGTAGCTACATTGCGGAACACATTCACACACACATCGATAAATGATGAGTGCAGATCAGGCTCTGTCCAAAAGATTTGAAGACTGACACACAGTATGATGATGAGAAAATCGCGTTGATATCAGGTTCAACTTTTGCACCAGCTTACCATAGCTTACCTCAAAAGGGGGTAAAGGAAGGGGCCGATCTTACAACCAACAGGACTGATCATGGTGTTTGTTAATGGTTGCAAGCTTTAAGGCAAGCGACTGTTGAGATTGCCAAGGACGCATAAATGCCGGTAGTGTGTTCCAGTGCTCATCCAGACAAACCTCAATGCACGTTTAACATCTAATCACCAAATCTAATTGTGAAAACAAAGTGATCAATTAATATATATTAATATATATTAATATTAAACACATTTAGACAAGACACCCATTGCACGGATGACCACCATGCATGTACCCACACTTCTTGACGCGCATCACATCTCGCACAGCCACTAGGAACCCGCTGACCGTGGTGAAATCGTTGATGTCTCCACGTCCAGCGACATCATACCACTGGCTAGCGTATCCTTGATGACCTCAATGATTTGCATGATGAGAAACATGGTCTATTCACAATCACCATTCAGGACCGCACGAAAGGATGATGTCAACAGCGATTGCCCACTGAATAGTTCCAGGAAATCGGTATCCTGAGAGCAACGATGTTTGTTTTTTGATGCCCACTAACCCGCATATATACTTTGATCATGTCACAAACTTGTGTCACCAAGGGTCTCGCATCCAGTGTTGCCCAGAAGCAACCGAATACTGCGATAGATAGTCGCACAAATGGACCCTCAGCCCGATCCAAACAGAAATTTGGTGCATGTATGTGCAATCCTTTAGATCTAGATGACACACTCTGACTCTTAAGCCTAGCAACATCATGCAACATCAAAGCGGGTGCACCACATAGAATCATGATACCAGCTGCTCTGGCACTCAGGCCGATGGGGCAAGGCGCCATAGCCGATGCGTGTTGGATGGCAGAGTGGGAAAGGTCAAATATATGTACCAGCTTAAATGATTTTATCCGCATGGTGGTACAGGTTGATAACCCTGTAATCTAAATTCATCTTGATATCACCTGTGGAGTGCAAATCACGAAACTTGAGCAGGTTGGACATGGATGGACAAACACCACTCACACTGTTCCACTTGGTTGCTCGTGGTCGCACACATAGACTGCATGTTTGTATATGCATGCATGCATATGGCCTCGTTTCTTTTTTGTTCCTTATGCATAAGCACACAGCTTTTGCCCACGATCCCCTGGGGCACAGAGATAATTAATAGATCCTTCAAGGGTCATTGATGAGTGGCTGGTAGAGAAATATGTTGTTCAATGATTTAATGTTGTTGATTCAGGTTTCAAGGCTTTAGTGAATGATTTTCGTTTCCAGGGCAGGAGTAAAATCAAGTAATCAGGTGACGGTGACAGGTGAAAAACAAACATCCCAACATATACTTGAGCAGCAGCCGCTGCACAAAGTTGAATAACTTTCAAGTCATATTTGTCACACTGAGCTTTCACCTTCAGCCTTGAGCCTTTATCCACGCCACGTCAACTCCTCAAAAACAGACACACCAGTGCAGGCTCCAGAAGAGGAAGACGCAGTGCCTGCTGCCGAGCAGCAACTCCAACTACAGGACAGTGGGTTTCCGAAGCGGGGTTTGGGAATGGTTGATTGTTTGTGCGACTTGACTTGATTGATCGAGATATATCGAGACTGCGGCCGTGGCGACAGAGGAAAAATGAAAGTATTGAAGGGGCGGACAGCCACACTCATCTTGCGATTGTGGTCAGTCGACGACATCGGTCAGAATGGCCGTTTGAACAGGAGACAGGCTCGGAGCAGCTGCTACGATGCTTCGGATCCCCGACAAATGGCTGGGAAGACTGAGCCTGCTAAGATCTTGACAGTCCCGAAGGACTCCGTAGCTGCAAAGTTGTACGCAGCTCTGTGGGAGTGGCCCCATCGGTGAAGGGACTTCGCTTGTCACATACACCCAATATATTGCGGCCCGATGCGGCCCGTACTATTGCAACTACTCTGCGGGCGAACTGATCAAGGCCAACCGTCAAAACTCCGGTAATTTAAAAGTAGTATTCGGCTGCCATGGCTTGCAAGAAATCTTGAAAACATGAGGTAAGCGATGGGACCTTCCATGACCTTCCCAAATAGCGATACCCCTTTTGTAATCTCTTGTATTGTTAAAGGTACTTGGAGGGTTTTACTCGCAAGCGATACCCCCCAGAAAATCATCTTGAAATGTGCCAAAACTGTGGTAAGCGATGGGACCTTCCATGACCTTCCCAAATTTGTCCATGGCATTGATTTCGAACCAGAGTTTAGAAAGTCGCACTATATATATATATATATTATTATATGTGTTCATCACTGATAACTCTGAATTGTAGCCAAATAACAACACACCGATCACAGAGCAGCTCTCGTTGGGAGATGGCAGTGTGAAGGACTTCTTCAATCCATCAAAACCAGCAGGGATAGTCACACCAGCTCCCTTGAACGATGCCTCCTCAGGGGATTCGCACAGTTGGTGAAGCTGTTTTGGTCAAGGGGATGGGTATACATATGTTCAACACCCACCACAATTATCGTAACTGGTGATTATAATTTGCCAACATTTTGTTACCCCCAATCCTGCAACTTCCACTTGGCTTTGACCTCATCAGCAGTCACCTGAACCGTGGCCCTCTTCTTTTTTGGTTGCTCAGCCTTTCCTCCAGCTGGAGTCAGGCCCAGCCCCAGTAACCACATCAGGTCCAGCCCCGGGAACACCACCATCTGCACCGGGATCTGCACCAGGAGCATCACCAGTAGCACCACCAGCCACCGGTTCACCCCCACCAGCAGAGCCAGTGGCACCAGCCCCATCAGAACCAGAGCCACCCTCGGTGGCCGCTTCAGGCTGCCTCCCTCCCCTGGGGTTGGGGCTGCCCTTCACAGGTGGATTCGCATGGGCATCAGCTCGGGCAGCTGACTTCACCTGGGGGAGCTGCGGTTGATGGTTTCTTAGAGCCGCTACACCCATAGTTTGGTATCTATAGACCCCTTAGATGAAACACATCGATGATATAGAATGGGATCAGGAAACTTAAAAAGCTATATTAACCAACCGATATTGGGGGATAATAGCCAACAAATTAAACTACAGGGAAAACAATGGTTAATGTTGGGGAACCAGGTGTACGGGGTTTTGACCCACTGCCAAAACTCACCCAAAAAGGTGATGGTCCAACGTGATTTGTTTAGACGAACCGGAGCACCTTAGCCTGGGCTTTGATTAGATCGGCATCCTCAGCTTCACCGTTGGCATCATCCTCTTTGCAAATGCTTTTGATTTGCTCCTGCACCAAGAAACACATATAATTATTAAGTGAAGCCATCAACAAAAAGGTGGGCCAACATGACCAATCCCATGCTGCATGTTGATTGACCAGCTATGTGATCCTGTTAATGTGAACTCAACGTGTGTTGATCAGCCATGGGAACATGAACACAATGTGTTTGATTGATCTGCCAATATGTGAATTCGTAAATGTGAACTCAGCATATTGGACCACCATGTCCAATCCCAAGCTGCATTGATTGATCGGTCACATGCTCCTCCAGGGAACCATCCACCATAACAGTGCCAGTGAGCAACGGCTTCGACTCCTGACGCATATGGCAGCTGGAGGTTTGATCATTTCACACCAGCCAGAAGTCAAATAGTACATGCAGTAGAACCAACTCATTGAAACTGCAGTGTGTTCATCCATGAATGATGAATAGTGATGGTGCTTTAATAGCTGGGAATTGTTAAGGGGGTGTAGCGGCATAATCAAATAATTAAGTTGGCTTGAGCGATTGGAATGCAGCAGTTTATGGTCCAAGTGGGGGAAAAGACGAACCGCCGCAACAAGGCCTTACCATCGGGGGAGGCTCGCTCCCAGCAGATTACTCTGGGCCTCGTCACTACTTTCGACGGGAACAAAGCCCATGAAGTGGACGACTTTGAGGGGGACCCGCTACAGTATCATGGCCTACACGGTCAGGCAGTACAAGACCCTTCATGTCGGTCAATTTCTGTGAACATGCGATGAACACATGTTATTGGCCCGATCCGGATGATACCCAGGAATAGAGCGATGACGGAGACTCCGACATCGAAGACCCGGAATAGTAGTACCAGGCTTCAGAAGTCTGGCTCCAGGGCACAACCTCATGTTCTGCGGCCCCTGCCCGTGGTGCCGCCGACAAGCTTATACAGGTGTGACTACTGTGGCTGGGCCTGCTTGATAATACCCGAACGAACCATCGTTGTTGGGAGGCGGTGGAGGACATGCTCACAGGGGCTACCCTTGCGACTAGTGGTTGCACCGGTTAATGAGCGATGTCGACTTGAGCCACATCGCTGTGGATACCAGCAGCGGTTCATTGCTGGCATTGGGTGCTGACTTGGCAGTGATTCCGCCCTAGTGGAGGCTAAGACCACTGGATCATGTGTTCTTACGACAGGCCGAACGCCACTACTGGTACTGGATCGATTGGGTCGATGTGGACGACACACGCCTCATGTTTGACCACCCTAGGGGGGCAGGCAAGACCCGCCTGATAGAGATGACGAACAAAACAGGCGAAGTGATGAGGAGGTTACTTACCGAGTCATGGCTGCCCCAATCAGTCCTTGAATGCTTGTCGACGATCCGATGGAGTCTCCACGTGGACATCCTGACATCAATGGGTACCCGTTGATAATGGATGATTTTGGTTGGACTGGTTTACATCATCATAAATCCCAGAAACCAGATGTTGTCGAAACAATTGGATATACCATGTGTTTACAGGATGAACCTAACTGAAACTTAGACTGAACTGACATGATCAGCAAGCTAGGGGTCCTGGTTGGATTGCCAATGGTTTCCATGTTGTCAGGGTTGGTCTTACCCGTGGGCTTCTTCACATCCACCGCCGTTTTCTCACCCACATTGGCCAGAGCAGCTGGTGGTGTTGGTGGTGCATCCTGTCAGAGGCAATGGAATCTAACACAAAGATATATCTAAAACAATCAGGAGCTCGATCACTCAGCATGGCAAAATGATCAATAACCAGTCCTTAAAAAAACTATTAAAAACTTATATGCAATGATCTAACCAGAACAAATCAAACCAATTGCACCCAATCAGATGCGGTGTTGGTGGGGGGGCGAAATCATTACAAAATTGTAGCTGGGAAATCAGACCAATTCCGATTAATTACATGTTAAGTTGTGAAGTTGGTATATTGACCCTTTGGGACATGCAGTCAACTACTTGGCTGGATGAATCACATCAGCCATCATCAGCCATATGGTGAGTCACAATCGTGTAGTATACCCTAAATTATCGTCAATCATTTTTAGCTATATGTTTATCCTGGGAGTTACAGGTGGAGACATGTGACTATGGCTTTAAAAGGCCCGATCCATACCCCAGGCCCACATGTGATCCATACCCCTGATCCAAACTCAGATGATCCAGACCGATTCATCACTGCGTACCGAACCATACCTGTTTTTTGAGGCCATATACCCATATAGACATGTGGGGACGACCTCTTTTTGTGATTGCACATCATGTGGCTGATCACTCCAACCTTTAATATCCGGCCCCGTGATTGATATTGGCCTACTGTTGACGATCATTGACGATGCCACTATCAATCACGGGGTCAACATCACCCACTCCCAGCCAAGACCTTCGGCTTCTCTTCAACCAGCACCGGTGCAGGACTCTCCGAAGACGAAGTCGCCGGCGACGCCAGATCCCCCTCCCGGCGGCGATGATGATGATGATGATGATGATGATGATGATGATGTTGGTGATGATGATGAGGATGATGGTGATGATGTTGTGGTTGTTGTTGTTGTGGTTGGTGTTGTTGTCGTCGTCGTCGTCGTTGTTTTTTTTGTTGTTGTTCTATTTGTTGTTGTTGTTGTTGTTGTTGTTGTTGTTGTTGTGGTTGGTGTTGTTGTCGTCGTCGTTGTTTTTTTGTTGTTGTTGTTCTATTTGTTGTTGTTGTTGTTGTTGTTGTTGTTGTTGTTGTTGTTGTTGTGGTTGGTGTTGTTGTCGTCGTCGTCGTCGTTGTTTTTTTTGTTGTTGTTGTTCTATTTGTTGTTGTTGTTGTTGTTGGTGGTGTTGTTGTTGGTGTTGTTGTTGTTGTTGTTCCTGGTGTTGTTGTTGCTGTTGTTGTTGTTGATGATGCTGAGGGCTGTGAGGGACTTTGAGTGCTGGGTTGTTGGAAACAGAATACCCTGAGGCTCCCTGATATATATATAATATATATATATATTTATTTAATATTATATAATTATATATAATTATATATCTATATATTATACGGAAGATTACGGAAGGGCTCAGCTGATGGTTGAAAGACCATTTTGATGCTGGATGATCGATGTCATCAACATTAACAAGGCTCAGCTGAGGGTTGATGTACCAACTTGATGGTGGATGATCGATGCCATCAACAATCTCAGAGCTAAACTGAGGGTTCCATCAACATTCACTGGGCTAAACTGAGGGTCGATAGACCATTTCGATGGTGGATAGCGTGTACAAGCACCATGGGGTATGTTTATGTTCACATCACCAAACCCAAATAAGATGTCCTCGTCAACTTGAGCCACCTGCTGCTCCAGCTTCTGGTCGGTAGCCGCATCATCCACATCACCTGAGTTGCAGCACCATGTGATTGATGGCAGGCACAGCATCCTCTTGGATGTTGTGCTTACAAATTCCCGTTGGGAGTGTGGGGTAATTCCAAATCTGGGTGTTATCATGTCACAGGCTTCCTTCGGAAGAATGTGGCTCTCAAATCAATGACTTTAATATTCCAGGTTATCAGCCGTATTTTTTTTATCAGTTCGATGGGGCCCGCATGCAAATGCAAAATGCATCAAAATGCCAAGGAACCCCCACCGCACTGCTCAGCAATTGCCAACCGGAGAGTCTTCTTCAAGAAGAAGATGCGTTTGCTCCTGCCCAACAGCCCCATTGCAGGTTATTGCACCGGGTATTGGATCATCTTGTCATACCCCACCGGTAGATATTGCTTCCACAATACCCACCGGGTATTCCCAGAGATCGGATCGATTGCTTCCACAAAGCCCACCGTTTTATATACTGGTACCATCTGGTACCCCTCGCTCCTTGTCATCCCGCAGCTGGGGGATCAGCCCCTTGTCACCAGTGAGGTGACAGTGCAGCAGATCGTCCAACAGGGTTCAGCTGTCCATGGCGTCAAGTCACTACCCTTCTCCAACTTGGGAACAGCAAAAACAGCTTCCAGGCAGCAGCGAGTTATCAAGTGTGCGTGCACACATGAATCACCTGATCATGCACCTCACTGCCTTCAACAGAATCACCCCAGACAACTTCTGAGAGCCATCATCCCCCACCCACCGTGCACGGACAGCGCGCCTTCCACATGTGATGTGCTCGACGCCGCAGACGATGCAGTACCAGCCACAAACGGTGCAGCGCCAGCTGCAGACGATGCAACATCCCCATAGCGGCAGCGCTGGCGTGCTCGATTCATTGCTTGACAATGATGGATTTGAACAGATCCATTGGGTGATACATCAAATTTGTTACCATATCGGGCTGTGATCATGCCCACATTGATGATTTTGAACAGGTTCACTGGGTGATACGTCAAATGTGTTACCACATTGCACCTTGATCATGTCATATCATGTCCACATTGATGGATTTCACCAGATTCACTGGGTTATACCTGAAATATACCCATATATGACTTTTGTGCCCGACCCATATATGAATGACTGTTCTGATGATGGTTATGGTGCTTGACTGTTCTGAGAGCCATCATTTGCATGACATACATAATATCAGTCAGGGAGCCTCAGGGATTCTAACCACCAATTCGAGGGGTTTCCTGTAGGTAGGTTTCTATGGTTTTTCCATCAACCACTTCTAGAATGATAGCACTAACGCAAGAATCTGCAAGAAGGGTAGGTGCATGTAGGTGCGATACCCGTAGTTCCACCATGAACCCCTCATAGCCCTTGGACCTCGCGAATCTGCAGCCAGCGGTTCTTCAACCAGCGGTTGAACGATCTTTTGGGGTTGGTCTCCACCCCTTTGTCCATTCATTAATT
>VSDK01024659.1:205342-217806 GCA_009767595.1 Symbiodinium kawagutii
AGTCTTGCGGTTGCCAACCACCATCATCAAATATTATCAAATACAACAAGTTCCTTTGTGTGTGTAGATGACTGGCTGTACTAGCTGTGGCATTAGTTGCAGTAAGCCGGCTTGGTTCAGATCAGATTGGATCAGGTCAGGTGAGGAGATCGCCAACTTTGAGGACATCCACTCCAAGCCAGTGACTCCAGCTGCAGATTTGTTCTCACAGTCGAGCCGTAGCCCGTGTTTTTTTGGGGTCTCCATTGGTCAAAGACGGTCGCCAACGGAGAGGACTTCAGGGGGATCGTAACTTGAGCTTTGCCCCGGGGATTTCCATGGTGGAGTGCTACGATGTGGTACCCCGATGGGTCCAAGGTCTCCTGTGTCCGCTTTCATCCAACCGTCCTTGCCCACCTGGTGACGGGCGGCGATGACGGGCTGCTGTGCGTGTTGGACACTGAAAAGATGTCCGGGGTGCCCAGGGGGTGTGGAGGGGGTGCCCATAAGGTGCCCCGGAAGCTTTCAGAGATTTCAGGAAGGGAGTTGTTGGGGACAGGCGCGAAATGGCGCAATGTAAGATTCACCATAGCCTACATGGCCGACATCCGGCATCACCCAGGTATTGCAGATCTCAATGCCCAGACATCCTGTGGAAATTTGTGTGTCCCGAGGAAATTTGTGTGTCCCCAGGCCCTCCGATGATGATGCCCTTTGCCTGGCGGTGAACAGCGAAGAGTCGGTGGAGCGCTTCAGCTTTGCTGCGGATGGCGGTGTGATGCTCGGCTAAGTGGGGGGCTTGGGGAAGGTGAAGGGCTGCGTTGCGACGGTGTTGGGAATTAGTTGAGTTATCCAATGCCCAACTGAAATGCAGACAGGTTTGGGCATTGGTACAGACATGTACAGACTGAAATGAATTGGTTCTCAGATGAATGTACAGCCCGAATTGTGGAAGTGCTGGGAGAAGTTACACCACCAGGGGCGGAAACACAGCCGCAACAGCTGGATATTTCATAGACTCCGAACCGAACCTGACACTCTCATGGGATTCACTGTATATTCTTCTTGTTTTCGTTGCTTCGGAAGAACCTACAAGTTGTTGATCGCATCCTTACCACTGTCACGCTTGGGTACACCATCGCGGCCATGGCCATGCTGAGGTTGTGCAGCATCTCCACCACTGACGTCCTTCAACTCTGGAGCTTGAAAGCGCCCAAGGAAGGCCAGCGCTGCGGTCGCCTGGAAAGGCTTCGCTGCGAAGAGCGCGTGCAGGTGCCAGCCATCCTAAGCCACGAAGAGTTTCCTGGACAAGTTGAGTAGGGCAATTTTGTGGCTGGAGAAGATCTATGACCAACGGGAACCTAGGGCAGCCTCACCAATCATTGGTTTAGTAGTTGAGTTGGAGAACTATTGGTCACTGTGGCCTCAGCAATGGGCACAAGGGAAGCATGTGGACAGCTGAGATGGCAGCCATGGATAGCCATGGCCCTTCGTCCTATTCCCTTTGAAATGCACACCATGCGTTATCGTTTTCCAGCTTTTCCCTTTGCGGCAGGTGGGCGAATCCGATGGCCTCTCAGAGTGAATGGGAAGATGTTAGAACAGGTTGGTTGTCAGTTTTGTTGAGCTAGTTCTGGGAGAAACCCGGGATCCGCAAAGCAGTCTCGATGATTGAGTCACTGAGGCCATTTGGTAGACGTCCTCTATGACAATCAGTCTGGAGCAGCATACGTTCTGATCAGCAGTGTCAAAGGTAGATTGTGCTTGTACCACTTGAACCTGGAGGGGGCCAGCTACATGTCTGACTTGACAGATGACAAAGGTGCGGAGTCGGGACAGGGCTGATAGTACCATGATCAGCATACTGTAAATCTTCCCCTTGCCATTGCAGAGCATGCTCTATGCCACAGGTGGCCATGAGGCATTGGTCCGAGTGTCCAGTGGCTTTGTCGACAACAGCTTTGTCACTGGTGGAGAGGATGGATATCTTTGCCTTTGGCGGGCCCAAGATGCCTCAGGAGCATGTTGAGATCAAAGTTGAAAAATGCTACCTCCATAAGCCCTGTGAATCACATCAAGGGTCAGCAACCAAAGGAAGGGACGAAGTACCAGGATTCGAGTAGCAGGTTGTTCTTTTACACCCTGGCAATTGTTCGGGGGTGCCCGGGACCAGCCAGCTGGGTCTGGTGATAGTCCCTTGCAGGAGCTGCTGATGCCAAACGTCGACGGTCCTAAGCTCGTCCATGGCGCTGCAGATCATGGTGATGCCGGGTGCTATGCTCACTTTCACTGCATGGCACGTGGAGCCTGTGGAAGCTATGCGGGTGGACACCCGACGATGCAAAGAGGGGAGAGGCGCAAGTGGCGCAGTTCTGGAGCCGCTGGAGAGTCCATTGGAGAGTCAGACCAGGGTGGATAGCGGAAGTGCCCAACGTTGAGGTTTTGGTCAACCGTGTGGCCAGCCTTCTGGCAGTGAGACGATGACAAAACAGTCAAGTGTCAAGTGGTGGCGAGAGATAAAAAGCGAGAGATTGGCCACAGGGTATTGCTTTGATCAGTCATCAGCCACAACCGGGGGCAACAATCCAGCTCACAATCAATCACCATCAATTAATTGACTATTGTCAGCAATTGTCAACAATCAGCTGCCACCACTACCACCCCCACCCCCACGGCTTGAGCCACTGTGCCGGCACGCATGAGGTCACGGCCTTTGCCATGACCTCGGTTTTTGACAGATATTGTCATTGTTGTTGACTGTTTGGAGGGGCAATTGTTGGGGAAGTTCACCGTAGAGGGCCTGCAGACCCGGGCTTCGCTCTCAGAAACGAGCGCATGGCCTAGCCGAGGTGAAGTCCATGTCGAAGCCGGGCATGGATGGCATCAGTCTGGGAACTTGGCTGTGGAGGGTCAACGGTGAACATGGCTTGCCACAGAATCAGGATGGATGCCATTGTGAACTTCTATGCTTTCAGTTGACATTAAGCCCAGTCTTCCGTTTTTTGATGTTTTTGGGAGCGGGAGGGTGGGGTTGAATCTATGCCGTGCACGGTGCAACCGAAGTGCCGCTTTTGGAAAGATGACACTTACCCAAGCGAATCGCAGCCGATGGCCTTGCTGGTGCGGGTAATGTGAGGCAGAGCCAAGCTGGACATCTTTCGGGAGAAATATCCGATGGATGCCGGGAGCTCACAGGGCGGGGCTCTGCCAGCGAGAGGGCCTGCTATAGAAACAAAAAGCTTGACTCCACTGACTGATTCTTGATATGATTTTGCAATATCCTGTAATTGGTATATGTGCGTGCTGCCACCGGGGGAGTTGCATCCGGTCGTCCTCAGGACAGAGCCTTTGACTACCTCTGCGCAGCGGGGTCTGATTTACAAATCGAGGCGGCAACGGGATGCAACGGGCCACAGTGGCCTTCCCGAGCTGTCGTTTCAACGCTGATTCTGACAAGGTCTTGCACACCTTCGAACCCAAGAATCAAACTGCAGGGTGCCTAGGATGAGAAGAACACATAATCAGGTGCTCAAGATATTTGCAGGCCATATCAGTGTCAAAAACCCTAGGTTGATTGTTGTTTGTTCATGAGGAGACTGACTATTCCCGTCAGCCAGGGCCTGAACTTTTGCCCCTGATACTGTCAGTGGATGTCAGTGGGGTGATGGATGGCCATGGATGGCCATGGATGGCCATGGATGGCCATGGACTGAAGCCTTGAAGCCTTTGGCGCGGGAGCGCCGCCCAGTTGGAGCTCCTGTGCCGATCCGTGGGTCCGAGGCTCACAGGATTTTTGACCTCGCGTTCGAAGAACCAAGGTGCAGGTCTCAGGGTTTAAGCATTGCTGGGAGGATGAATTGGTTGGTGGTTTTTAAGATTTTCACCAGTAAGTATTGGCATTGAAACCACCAAGCAGTGAAACATGATGAAACATGATGAACCCCTTATAGGTGTTCATAGTTTGGCCCAACCATGGTGGATGTTGCCGAGAGGGTCCCGAAGTGCGAAACTTGAAAACCAAGATGGGGAAGGGGTTCATAAAAGCGACATAGCTTGTTGAGGTTGAATTAACTGGTGTACAAATATCTGATAGGTGTTCCAGTGGAGATTGCGATAGAGAGAGATAGTGTTACACGAATCCACGTTTACATCCATTCACCTGCACGAAAATGCGCATATGTAAGCATGGCCTCTAAATTCAACATTTCCCAGATGTTTTCTGCTTGCAATTTCGCAAACATCTCCATCCATTCAAGTCATTTGGATGACATTTGTTAGGCTCACCGGCCCTTGTGGTGACCCTCCCTGCAGCTCTCCTCCTTGCGACCTGAGGTGCCCATGCCATGGAGGTTCGGCAAAACTACGGCGTGGCTTCCAGGGAGGTAAGACGAGGCTGAGCCATGCTGGGACCTGGGGATGTTCTCAGTGAAGCTTCAATCATCTTACCTCAAAGCTTCATTTTAAGTTCAATCCCTGAGGAATTGGATAAGTTCAATCATCATGGAAGTTCAATCCTCATGAGAAGCTTCATCTATGTGAAGCAATTAGGGTCTTGCCAATCATTGCATGTCAGCTCTGTTTTGGAGCAGATGTTGGTCCTTTGGGGTTGGCTCTTGGCCAGGACATGTCTACGAGAATGCTGCAGCCACCAGCCATCACCAGAACGAAAGTAGAAAAGGCGATGGAAAAGGAGGCGGGGTGGGGCACATGGCGCAATTTTTTCGATTCTTTTTCCCTACTCGATTTGGATTGGAAGTGATGGCGGGGCTCCCGAAGCTATTGCCATGAGTTCAACATCTTCGCTCACCATCCAATCACATCCAACCGTTGCTCTTTTCAGTCACCAATCTTTGAGGGACCCAGTTTCAGCCCAGCATTGCTATTGATACACTTATTGATGCCAAATTTCCTGGGATATTTACAAATTGATATTTGTTGATGTCAAACTTCCTTGCTACATTTAGCTCTCTGAGGGAGATCTGGTTGCACTGCTTACAGGTGGTCGCCTGCGAGCCTTCAGGGCGTCGCAACCTGAGATCTGCCCCCACTGTGGCGATTCAAGGGCGGCTTCTCGGGACACGAGGTTGCGCTTTGTGGTGTGTCGGCATGCCGCTGTGGCTTAAGATGAGGCGATATCCAATGGATGACCGAGCCTTTGACTATCTTCAGCAGGTGGGTGGAGGGATCCTGGAGGGAACAAAGCGCAGCCTTGTGCAGAAGTGGTTGGCTTTGTGTGCCGAGGCGGAGCCACATGTCCAGGAAATGTTTCTGTCGGAATTTCAGCCGAAGAGACGTAGGGACCTCAGAATCAGACCGACAAAGTGAAAACAGACTGCATGGCAGGATCAGATACAATGCATTGCAATTTCAATGCCTCAGGTGGAAGTGATGAGGACTATTCTGCTTCCGTCACCAGCTATTTGAAAGTCCCAAACTCGGATTCTCTTGGCAGTGGGACCCACGACAGTGGTACCCCGCCACCTACCGTTGCCATCCGTTGCCCAAGGTAGTGAAGAACAAGGTGCTATGGGAATGCACTGGAGACTTTGGCCATGTTGCAGCCATCCCCAAGATGTGTCGTGAAGATACCACGCCAAAAGAATTCAACGACGGGCATGAAAAGGAGATTGAAAAAGTGGCTCCCAGCAGTGTTGTTTCGGACTTGCCAGAAAGATCGGCCTCAAGAATCGCTCACCTACCGGTTGAACAGGTTGATGCTCATCAGTTGTGCCTTTTCTTGGCACAGAGAAGAGGATAAAGAGCATACTGTCTTGTGAAACAGTGCCAAAACTGTAGCATTCCCCAACGATCGACGGTTTGGAAACGAAACACCCGTCCCCATCCGTCCCCAGATTCAATCCTGCCCAGATCCAGTCGAACAGCGCTCCCACCATCGTGGCAGACAGTAGAGGTCGCTCAACGCTGGGAGCCGGTGCTGGTTGACTCTGGATGACACTCTGAACTTCCATAATTGACTGTTCGGATCAGCGGCGGACTAGTGATGATTAATGGGGTCATCCAAGTGCAGTACTCAAGTGCAAGTGCGAGCGGCATCCCAAGAACCTCCCTAATCATCGATTCTTCGAGTAAGATTCGCACGCAAAAATCATTGGACTTTTGAGAAAATCGCCAGCGGCTCAGGATTTGACGCTCTACTGGACGGCTTCAGGAGGCGGTGCTGCCGTCCAAAACCCTTGACTTTGTGGGTTTCCGAAACCAGCAAGCCGTCATGCCCTGGAATGTGCACACATGTGTAATTGTATATGTATGTGTATATATATATGTATCTATCTTTCTTTCTTTCTTTCTTTCTTTCTTAATTGATTTATTTGTTTATTTCATTTATTCATCTTGTATTTATATATATATATATCCATACCTATTGATATATGCATATCATATCATTGTTCAAACAAAAGTACATGTATACGTAATGTATGAGTTATTTGAATCGACAAATAGAAGTGCAACCGGGCAGGTTGAATCCAACAGATTAGATCTAAAATTTTCTATATTCAGAATTCAGGTTTTTTCAAAAGATCCAACAATTTTTTTGGGGGGAGGGGGGAAGGGCATATTTCTCAGGGCCTGCTAGCCTGGTTGCTAACAGGCGGTACCCCATGGATGAGAGAGCGTTTGGGTTGAGTCCTCGGTGTTTCTGGGTGACGGGAAGTTGGAAAATCATGGAAAATCCTGGTGCATTTGGATGTCCACGGCGTTTTGCTTCCGCAGGCATTCTACACGCTGTAGTCGGCATGGATCATTGTTCAGAGATGATGTCCACTGCCCAAGGTATCTTTGCCAGCAAAGCCCCGACGTTCGGCAGAGGGTCATCGATGAGTTCAGGTCGGAAGCCGCGCGTGTTCATGAGATCTACCAAGATTTTTTCTTGAGTGATAATGAGTGCAAGATTCCGCAGCTTGTCACCATCAACAGATGGGCTCATTCAATTGGCTGAAGAGCCATACTTAAAAGTTACCTTGCCTACAACGTTAGCGCCTGCTGTGACGATCCTTCGCAGGCCGAAGTTTGAAGGAGAAGCAGATTATTCCAGCCGTTGCCTCAAGTTGCCCTGACCGCGCAATGTTTGGTTTCTTTGTTTGAGTTTGTTTGTTGGTAGGTAGGTACAATGGCTAGTTAGTCATTTGGCTGGCTGGTTGGTTGTTTGGGTGGCTGGTTGGATGGTTTCTTTCTTCCTTTGATATGATAGGACTCAAGCCACTGGCTAGTTTGATTTGATCACCATCGTTCAGTGGGATTCCCTTTCAGCCCTTCAGACCCAAGAGATGGCATCAAAAATCGAGCATATGATTGAAACAACGACATGCTACAGGGGAGATTTCAGGGGTCCGCCTGTGAAGGGCCCAAGTCCCAAGTCCTGGCAGTCGCCATCCTCCGAGGTCTTTTGACTTCCTTCGTCAAATCATGTCGACCGAGGTGAGCAGCCCATAGCTGCCCCTGCATTGAAAGGATCACCCTTTTCTCATGGCATTCCACATGTTCCAAGGTCCAAACTGAGGACGAGCAATATGACGTAATGTGATGTAATGCGTACATTCGAAACAGTAATTTTATTTTCTTTTGGTCATTATGGCGTTTACATGCGTGTGCTGGTCATTCGTGCATGTGCTAGGAACTACTGTTGGGTCAACCGAACTGCCATCGCGGCCTTCAGCAATCCAAACACTAACGGGTTGAAGTGTGCTGGTTCGTCTCAAAAAGACGTTCAACAATGCTAGTGATTCACGGGTGCATCCCATGGTTGTGGCCCCAACATGACCCAAATATGGCCATTGCACAGATCTTGTACGTGTGATACGCCTAGATTTCATAACAAGACTCGTGAGGATGTAGCCCAAACATGCCCTCGACGACAGAATATATCAGTTGCCAGGCGGATTCATGCATCCTTGAAGCTACCAGGCTGTAAGATGCAATGCCCCCTTCCATTTGATGTACCTTGTGAACAACTCCCTTTCAATGCGCTAAATGGCGTTAGCTGAAAATGTGATAATCAAGGCTTGGCAAAGAGAGCGAGAAAAGAGGAACTTGGTGACTGAGTGGAGCAAGCCCTTGCAGCAGACCTGGAGCTGCATGCTTTTGGAGGTGAACCGGTAAGACGAAGACTGTAATTGATGGGTGGGTTTGTGTGGGTTTGTGTCTCAGGTTGCTTGGTTGATCGATCAATCGATCGATCGATTGATTGATTAACTGATTAATTTTGTGAGGGGGTTCGCAAGGGAATTTACGGAAATACATTTTCACATTTTTCACCTACGATGGGTTCAGATTGGATTTGTGAAGCTTGGATGATAAGTGATTGATCGCGTAGTAGAGCCAAGCACGTAAACGACTGCCGCAGTTTTCATCGCACTTGGGTAAAACGAAACCGGGGATTTGGATAGATTTGGTATGTTTTGGCCCCAAAACCACCAAGCAGATCAAGCAGTTGTCCGGGCGCAGCAGCTACAACCAGCTACATTCTTGTTGTTTTGGCATTGAAACACCGATTCACCAAGCGATGAACCTAAGCCTTTCCTGCTCAGGATAGGTTTCAGGTAAAAAGCTGCGGCAATGACAAGCCAAAAGCTATACACGTTAGCACAAAGATCGCAATTTTATTGACCGGAAGTTTTCCGCTGTTCATGTCAAACAGAATGCACCCAGTGGCAGCATTTCAATGACCAAACTCCAACAGTCAGAAGCAGCTCGCTCCTCCAGCTGCCCACAATAGAGATTTGCAAGAGGCGAGTCATCGGAGGCCCACCATGGGAGGGTGACAACTCTTGGAGACTCTTGGAGTCTGGGGAGTTTACCAAGTACCCGGAGTTTTCCGCAAGCCACCCATATGTGGAAAGGAAGCAAGGAGATCAAGGAGTCTATACCAGCCATGCCGTGAAATTGGGGCTGCTTTGCACTGGCCACCGGCATCCACCGGCCGCAGGTGATGTTCTTCAAGAGCCCCGTGTTGCTGTTCGACAAGTCGAAACGGCTCGCCGTAAAACTGGCGAGCTCAGTTGGTACGGGCTTCGCATACTGGACGGTGCGCAGCCTAGCCACTGATGAGAGAATTGCAGGCACAATCGAGAACATTGCTGGGCATGTGGGCAAATAGGTGTTTAATGTCCTTTGACAACATGACATGCAATCGTCAATTCTTAATTTTGAACATGTCAAAAATCTTTGGACCGTGCCAAGGAGAAGTCGCCCCTGAAGAAGGATATTCGCATGACACTTCGAAAATACGTCCCTTGACGGGGCCAATATTTCTTCCCTGTCACCATATGAACTTGGCTTGGAAAGCTTGGGAGGGAGCTGATGGAGCTGGTGGAGGATCTGGGAATTTTCAAGGGCAACTATAAGGGCAACTGTTGTCATGGCTGCCTGTATTGCCGCCAAGGATCCATTGGTGAATCGGCATGTGATGTTCTACGAGGCTGGTATCAGTCAAAGATGTGAGTCGGGAAATGTTTGGATGTACTTTGAAGCTAACAAAATGGAAGGCTTTTTGAAGGCTGGCCTTTGCTGTGGCTATTGGGCTCAAGGGACCCAACCAATGATTTGTTTGGACATGCCCCACCGCTTTCCACATAACTTCACCATCCCAGGTGGCTTTGGGAAAGCCTCGGCGTGGCAAAGCCAGACGGCCACAGCAATGGGCAAGATGGACAGGAATTGGCATCGAAGACATGGTGCCCTGACAGCAGATGAAAGGTTAAACTTTGTTGATTTGATGTGTGGCTTACAGCCACAAGCATATGTTTTTACTGTAATGGTTTTGGGATAAGATGGATCTTCGAGTGCGGTGGAGTGGCCAGGCACATGCATAGCATGGCATTGCCCAACCTCGGGGTGTTCCATTCGCAGTTTCCTGTTTCCTTGTGGCCGCTGAATTCAACTGAAGCCATCAACTCTAGGTAAAGAAGGTCGCTCGACACCACGAGAAGCATGGCTACTTCTGAGGAGGGGCATCGTGATGGATCAAGTGCTTGGGCTTATTTTTGACGCTAGGGGGATGATATGGCTGTGGCTTTTGGCAATGATGCGCATCATGTTTTGAAACCATGGCGGGCGAACAGGGAGCGACCAACCTGAACAATCAACTGGATCCAACTGGTCCAACCCAATCGATCCAATCAGCTGCGCAAGCAGGTGAAGTGAGCCTGGATCACCAACTCATCATCGGAGCACCAGTTTGAAAGCGAACCGTGCGAACGAAAAAGCGGTTGTCTTCAGAAGTGGTCTTGCTTTCGGTGAAATTGGACCTCGGATGCTTCGTAGTCCGGTGGTGACGTGACGTGACCGTGCGAGAATTGGTGCTTGAGGAGAGCCACCTGTCATCAGGCTCTCCCACATCCGCAGCCAGGGCTTCAACTGTAGACGAACTGTAGGGACCAGTATTCAGGTGGCATTGTTTTGGAGGATGTCCTTGTAGATTCATGTAAGTGTAGGGAGTTTCTTGATATATCTTGTAGGTTTGTGCAGCTATCGGCTGTCTTCAGTGTGTTTCTCACTTCTCTACTCTACTCATGACGCACTCGTGGATTCTATGCCAACTTGTCTTGTCAGTTACCCGTAGGATGCCATTGAGAGATGCGGAGAGCATGAAACTCGACAATCATGGCGGTTTGGCGGCAACAACTTAACGTGGACACGCAAGCAACGCAAGCAACGCAAGCAACGGAAGCAACGGAAGCAACGGAAGCAACACGTAAAACCCTTTGTAGATTGGGGCACAGATGGGCCCAGGGTGTACCTCTCCTCCCACGGCGTAGCAGTGTAGCACACATCGATGTTTTCACAGCGGCTGGGGTGCACCCGCCCACCCTGAGCGTCGCGCTGCTCAGCGCATGGCCCAAGGTGGGGGCTCGGCTGTGGTAACACGTGGGCATGAGGAGTGCCCCCCTGTGCCATTCCCCAGGGTCCCTCAACCTCATCAGGTTTGATGGGCGCACCATGTGACAGCACCTATTCATTTGCTAATGAATTATATGTCCATACATGTCCTACCGATGGCCAACACATGGGACCTCAAGATTTGCTTAGCTGCTATTTCTCATGCCCTGTTGGAACCAAACTTTATCGCCACAGACAGCGTCTCACGGATCTGGACAGCCGCTAGGACTGGATACTGTATGCCGTGTAGACTTTCAGATTCTTGGGGATAGGAATCTGTTAAACACTTCATCAAAAACATTCAGAATTTAGAAGCAGATTGTGCAATTGTTTTGCAACGATGCTCGCTTTGAGTTGCTGAACCAGCACTGGAGGCTTGATTCAACAGTGCCTAGTCATCAACAGGGCCCCACCTGTCGCCAGCAAAGAGGTTCTGCAAACAATTCCTGGCAGACGGAAGGGAGACCATTCAGTTGGACTTCCTCGATGTCAATTGGGAAGTCAATGACTGTAAGTGCTTTTTTTGCTTCTGAGAGGTCACCACTGGGTTGACATTTCTGCCGGGGCCAAAAAGAGTTGGTAGCGAACTTCTGGTTGAGTGTCGTTCGCAGGGGACTCTTTTCGTTTGTTGAGGGCTATTGGCACAAATGCTTGGGATAAGCTAACGGTTGGAACAAATCCTTGTATGTGCATCATTATACCTCAGGCACCAATTTTGTCAGTATCATATCAGGCATATTATCCCCGGATTGTATCATTGTATGAACATTGTACCGCTATCACATTGCATTTCTATCACATTACATCCCCGTTCTAAATCAAATGCGCATGCATACATAATTACAAAGACACACACACACACATACATGCAAAGAAAAATCAGGCATGCCGCATGCAATGCACATGTACACATGCAGCACGCATAGTTGCCTATTGAGACATACCCCTAGGGCACCCCAAGATTGTTGCCACTTGTTACCAACACATGCCGTATCTGCATTGTAGATGCCTCACCCACCAAGCTGCTGGGTTTCAATGACCAGGGGGTCCTGCTGCTCAGCTTCTACGAAATGTGGCCGCAGCGCCGGGCAAGCGCCAGCTGTGGCGAAGTGCGCTAGCAGCGCTGCCAGTGCAAGATGCGGGGTCCCAAGTTCACTGGGCTTGCTCGTCCTTGTTGAGATCAATCATGGAAGTTGGAAATTACAACCTGCAAGGCTGCAAGGGCGGTTTTGTTTTGATCAGCTCAATTGTGTTTTCTATGAAACTCGCGTAAAGAATTTTGACTTGTTACAATTGGTTTTCTCCAATCTCCACCAGGCTAAAGAAGCCCTCTATGATTTAGAGCTAGCGCAAGCCCAAAGCATTTTCCTACGTTCGCCTTTGTTGAGGGACAAAATCCATTGATGGACTCACATCATCACCCCCATCATCACCTAACCATCGGTACAGCCCCAACATCTTGGCGCAGATTGCTGAAGAGAGCATGCAAGAACTGGCAGCTGCTGATGCGTGCCTACGATCAAGTTTGTGGGTTGGATTTGGGTCCATGGGTGATCAACGGTGACAATTCGCAGCCAAGCATGAACGGC
>VSDK01024659.1:217818-234376 GCA_009767595.1 Symbiodinium kawagutii
TGCCCCCATTGTACTTAACAGCCAAAATTCCCAGTGGCTGATAGAGCTCTTCGTGTGTATGTTTGAAGACTGTCAATGAGGAGTTGCGGCTATGATACCTCAGCTTTTGGCCACTCAAATCTACCTGCTTGAATTTTTCTAGGGCGAACTGGTTACCCAGGCAAAACTGTCGCTGTGACATGTGGTCGCAGTGACTCACGCATCTCTTCCAGGGGTGAATGGTTGGTAATCACCAGCAATCCCAAAGTCCAGTTGTTTTTGTTTGCAACCAACGAATTCCCTAGGTCCCTTGGGTTTACCCCTGGGTTTGCCTCATGGAAAAGGAGTGGTCATGCTGGATCCATCTCAGGTCCCCCAAGGAAACAAGGGGGGATCAGTCAACTTCAGTGGCCCCTGGAAGCAATGCACGGTTTCTCCCCAGGCTGCGAAGACATTTGCTGGACGATGGTTGCAGCCTAAGGGATTGGGTGTAGCTGATAGATCCAGTCGACTGTGCCCTTGATGACCTTCAGCTGCCCAGAAAAACGGCTGTGGATGAATCAAGTCATGGATTTGTTCCACGGGACGGCCTGGCCAACTTCGAATAGCCCAACTTTTTGGACTGAACCGACTGGACTTCCAGAATGGCGGCTCCTTCCCCAACCTAACAATTTTCATGAAGATAGAGGAACATCAGCGGTTTCCTCGCGACCCGGTTGTTTTTTTCTGCTTTTATTGTCTCTCTCTCTCTCTCTCTTTTTGTTTGCCTGTCGCTCTGTTTGTCTCGTTCTCAGCGCGCACCTTTTTCATCTCCGAAGCAAAATTCCATCCTTTCCCTGACAAGTGGCACTTGTTTAAGATACGCAGGTGCAAACCGGTTCCTCATTTTGTTTGTGAACTCAGGTCCGCAGGAAATTCCTTTGCCGAAGCGTTTGAAAGACCGGCTAAAGTCAGCGGATGCTGTGCCATTGGTACATGCCGCAAAGGCTGGGTTGCAGCAGTGTCATCAGACTATCATCGTGATTTGGGGCGTTGGGAGGATAGCCCACTGCAAGGCCTATGCGACGCTGCGCGTCCGTGACCGATCAGTGCTCCTCACCCTGCAAGCGCGAAGTAGTGAGCTGGTGAATAACTCTCAGATCACAGCCCCGTGGCGAAAATGTGTGGCCAAAGGCTTTGCGGAGTTCGTGTCAGATTTTTGTTTCGACAAGGTTTATCCATTCTTCCGATTCTTTTGCAGATCGCCAAAACAGAATTCTTTCTAAGGAGTTGAAGGTTGCAGAAAGTTTTGGATCCTTACCTTCCTTTAATGCTTCCAGTTGTAGCAACCAACCCCAGTTAATGGTAGAGTCACCAGCTGGTAACTAGGATCTAACCATTATGGTAGGATCCTTAGTACCATCATTTACCATCTAGTAGCTTACCAGGTCATTCTAAGCTTAGTATATCACCTGGATGGCTTATACCCACTAACTTAGGTTTTTAGTGTGTTTGGGATATGATTGATTTACCTAATATAACCACTAAAAATGTGTATTTTTAGCAAGGGATCTAGTTCAGCCACCAAGTCACCATAACCTCAGTATATCACCATAACCATCACCATCTAGTAGCGCAAACCAGGTCATTCTAAGCTTAGTATATCACCATAACCTCAGTATATCATCAGCTCGTTCTCGTTGGTATCCACGGGCCGGTCTCCCAGGGCCGCTCCTTGGCCGAGCTGGTGGACCACCTGGGGAAGTTGGCGCAGCGGGGCCAGGCCTTCGGGCAGCGCGCCAAGCCCTGCGCCCCCCGCGGCGAGCGGACGGATCTGGCGTGGAAGGCCTTGGCGCAGCAGTTGGGCACCTGCCTGGCGTCCAGTGGATCCCAGCTGCGTTGCTCGGCGTTTGGAGCTGGAAAAGTTCTAAGTCAACTATTATCGTTATTATAACTGTTTTTATTGTAATGATTAGTGTTATTGCTGTCATTGTTGTTGTGACGATTGCCTGAGAGACTTGTTGTCGATATTGAAAACTGAACAATTTCAAGCTGCGAATGTTTGCGCAGATATCGATAATCTGTGCGATCTATATCTGACATAGTGTGCTCATTTGACAATGAATGCTGCTGATGGAGCCTTCGACTTACATCGACACTTTGGAAGCTGCTAATCCCCAGTTTGCCGCATAGACTTGGCCGAGCCAAAGGGTTTTCAACAGAGGGTCTGGACCATGACCTTCTTTCATTCAAAAAATAGTTCCACAATTTCTTCTTTAGTTATGTTTTGTCAACTCATTGCCGTATCTCCAACTTTCTAGCTGCCAGGCGAAGCATTTATATTTCATGCCGCATGCCTTCGAAGTTCCTTCGTAGCCTTGCATCCTAGGGCCCAAATATTTCCAAATATCCTCTCTGCTTGATTGTGTTTGGGATCTATTGAGCAAACACGGCTGGGATTTTCGACTATCACCACCCGTCGAAATACAACCTTTGACCAGCCAGATGTCAAGTTTCATATGCAAGTTATGTGTAATCCGGGTTCCTTGCCCCTGAGCCTCGGTCCCCGCAGGAGGCAGAAAAATAATCCCATGTTTGTTTGCCAATGGTATCCAAAATGTCTACTGAGTTCACTGCATTTTTGGGTCGCAGGTTTTGGGTTCCACCTTTAGTCTCCACCTGGCTGAGGTCTCATCGATTTGGCCGTTGGGCTGGGTGGCTTGGCACGCCTGGGCACCCCTGGGAGCCTCGTGCTGCCTGAGTTGCAGCCCCATGTGCTGGCGGCTCTGCGAGGGCAGGAGTCCGAGTTTTCCCATCGCGAAAGGAGGCCGCAAGTTTGGCGTTTGCCGGGAGGGGTTGGGGGAATGGGAGATGCAAATTGCAGGCTGTGTGATTTTAGATCGTTTTGGATCTCTTTAGATCTTTTTGGATCTTTTCCTGCAGTTGCGGTTGGGTCGCAGATTCTGGGACCTTGTTTCTCATCCATCGACATGGATGGCTTGGATGCTGCAGCTGTCAATCCTGGATCAGTTTCGTGTTGGGAAAGCCGGACGAACACCGTGTGTCACCGTGGGCCCATGGCCCATAGTGTTTCATGGCATTTCATCAGTAACCCCTTGTATTGTCAATCTTGTCAACCATTAATCGCTCTCAGTATCCCAAAAGGCAGGGTGAAGTTTATGAAAAGTGATCCATGTGGGAAAGGATTTGTCTATATGCAAACTGCTTTGAAAAACTCGATCTACCGGTATCAAGCTTTTTCCACCTAGTCTGTTCAGTATATTTGTCTATTATTGTCCATCGAGTTCTTTCCATTTGAATCTGTTATCTACCTCTATTTTATCTTATCTATCTGTCCATCTTCCGATCTCAGGTATCGGTTTGTCTCTCTACCTCTCGGTTTGTTAAGCTTTCTGATCTACTGTCGATTTATCTTATTTAATTAGCCATCTGTTTATATATCCATCTTCCAAGCGGTCTAGCCCATCAGTCTATCTACCTGTTTGCCCATCTGCCTGTATGTGTCTTTGCATTTTCCTATCTGGTCTATCTACGTATGTCCACCTGTGTTTCTGCGGATGTGCCTCTCGAATCCCTCCTAGTGTCAATCAATGCATCAACCAACCGTCAACAAATCAACCAATCAATCAAGCAAAAAAAACAATCAACCAACGAACCAACCAATCAACCAACCAACCAATCCACCAATCAACATAATCAACCAACCAATCCACCAATCAACCAACCAATCAACCAATCAATCTACCAATGACTCATCTACAAATGATTCAATCCATCAACCAACCACTCAGTAGAGAGCTACCAGACCGTTCATTCCCATGGCTCCCAAGTGCTTCGCCAGGTCTGAGCTGGACCCCAAACATGTGGCAACGCTGGTAGCCAGCTATGCGGCCTATGCGCGGCTGAAGCACCGGGACGACCTCGTGTTGGATGCAGCTGGAGTTGCCCTGGACAGCGGTGGCACGGTGGCGCGGTCAAGGTCCATGGCAGAAATAGTTTGGTTGCTGCGCAAAGAACCGAATCCCAAACAGAGCTGGATATTTTCTTGAATGCGCGGAGGTGTTGGGATATTTTTAGCTACTTTCGTGCCGAAAAGTTCTTAAGGATTTTGGTGATCTCAAACAGATTGAACGAGACTAATCTTTTTGGATCAGCAGCCACAACTGGTTTCCAAGGAATTCAAGAACTCGCCCAATTTGCAAAGTGTGCCCTATTTCTCAACAGGACATGGCATGAAGCTGAGTAGATGCCAAAGATCTCCCAATAACCAGAGATAAGTTTGATATAGCCAGTACCCACTGCCAGATTTCAACCACTTGATCCTGTTCTCGGCATCTCCAACAAAACTGAATCGCCAGTTTATTGTTGCCATGAAGTCGTGGGACACCAGCAACTGGACAGATTTGAAGCTGTTCACCATGAATTCCGAGCTGTTTTTTGATGGCCGTGGTTTCAAACACAGTGGTTGAGATTGTGGATAGGGATGCTGTCCAGTTGAGAATTTTATGAATTTATTATAGAGTCCATCATTGTGGATCATTATGGATGGGCCTACTAGCCAATCACCTGCGGTCATTCTCGCCCACCGAAACGGATAACCGATGGATGACCAACGGATGACCTGCCGCTGCATGTTGCGGCCATTTCAGCTCAAGTGGGTCAGAGCTGACCCCCCGCCGGGTCCAAGCTGGTCCCTCAGCTGGTCCCTCAATGTGGTAAGTCCTAGGGCCCGTGGTGCTGCGATGCCTCACGTGGTCTTGGAACGCATCAGAAATGCACCATTTCGGGAGAAGGAGCTGAAAGAAGAGACCCTTCGATCACGTGATGTGAGGGCAGCCTACATGATCGAAGCCTTGGAGTTGGCAGCCAATTTGATGTTTGCGGTGGGCAGCACGTGCTTTCTACCGGCCTATGCTCATGACATGGACGTCTTTCTGATTGGCTGTGGGCTCTTCGTGTTTGGGAGCTTCGTTTATTGTTGCATCACCATCTACACACTCTTTGAGGTCGGGGAGCGAACATCCCAAGAATTTGATGATGTGATGTCCTGGGGCCCCCTTATCGGTAGGCCTAACAGAACTGGCCTCCTCCCATTTTCTTGATGAAATCTTATTGATTGTTTGCCAGTGGTAGTTCAACTCCTATGAAAGTACAGATTTTCGACAAGTTTCGACCCTGATCCAGGCCGTGCACTACCATGATAACATTCTGAACTTTGAATCCATTGAGCACGTGCTGTACTTACTCGGCTCCCTGCTGTATCTCATAGGAACCTTGATGTATTGGCCGCCCGAGATTGACCGCTACCACATGACGTGGCTGGCCAAGCACCTGTCGTTGGGGGTCTACTTCAACCTTTTCAGTACGCAATTTGAAGGCAGGAGCCGCAAGCAACGCTGCAAATTCTGGGCATTTGCATGCATTTGTGTGTTTTGTTTGACGGTGGCATTTGGCACCGCAAGTAGCAAGTGCAAGATTGGGAACTCCAACAGCGCCAGGGATTCATACTTGATGGGATTGAAGCGAATGAATTGATCCCCCAAACTCGGAACTAAGAGTTTTGACCCTGGAGGCACCATCCTGTTCATGGTGGGCTCAGCTTTCTTTGCCTTCGCAGCTTTTGTGAATGGCTTAAATCAAAGGAGCTTCGATACCCTCACCAACCAGCTCCTGACAGCAGTGACGTCCCTGTATCTAGGCGCGCTGAATTCTTCACCATGGACATAGGCAGAGTGTAGTGTAGGCAACGGCCTCGGGGCGTATCTCCATTTGCCATCAGCCTAAAGAACAGGCCTCATGCAAGGATCCTTCTAGATCAAATGGGTAAGTTCAAGGGCACGGAACACCCGGTGATGCTGATGTTCAAGAGGAATCACAGAAACCCATGGAACTCACAAGAAATCACAGAATTCAGAGAGCTTCTTGGTCCGTTCTCAAACTGTAGCGTTTTTTTCAGGGTTTTTGTTAGGCTTTGTGTGATTTGGGAAGCTGCCCCAAGCATCCCAAGCCGTTGCCAGGTGGTGCCCTCTTCTTTGTGATGGGATCGGTGGCCTTCCTTCCAGACTTGGGATGCAATGGGACCATGGTGGCCATTGGTGCCATGGTGGCAGAAGAGTCTGTCGGACTGGTGCACTTTTCGTTTCGATGCCTTGGATGTTTCCACACTTTTGAACTGTACACAGCAATTTGTTTTCGCCATGGTCGAAACGACTCAGCATTAACTTAGGACTGTGCACTAGTGGTGTTCGCAGCTGGTATCCGCATGAGCAGTGTTGCAAAATGTTGTAAAAGTCGTGCTGTTGGTTTATGATTATTGGGGGTTCTTCTGCCAATCATCGATTGATCCAATCATCACATCATCATTGCCGTCGTCATCATCATCACCATCATCACCATCACAATTATTAATTAATCGGGATCATCATCATCATCATCATCATCATCATCATCATCATCATCATCATCATCATCATCATCATCATCATCACCATCATCATCATCATCATCACCAGCATCATCATCGTCATCATCGTTATCATCATCCTCATCCACGACAGAATCACAATAATAGCAACAAATAATCATCAGCATGCTCATGATTATCACCATTGTCATACTCAAAAGTATTTCATTATCATCAGCATGATAATGATGATCATCAGCTTATTGATCAGCATCAATAAGATTTTGATTATATATCACTTGAGATATCATTATGTTCATCATCATGACGATCATTTTCATCCTCATTGGCAATCCCTATCCAGTAGCGATTATCGCCTATCGCGTAGGAGTTTTCGCCACTGCTGACTTCTGACTTTTTAGCAGCTCGATAATAGGCATCAAAAAAACAATTGCGTTTAAATTGGCACAGATGCACACTCACACATGTATCAGCGTCGTCCCCCAGATCAGTTTCTGAGCTGCTTAGACTTCCAGAGAAATCCTTGACAGCTGCGGTGCCAGGTGCCACGCTCTACATCCTGGGTAGCGTGCTGATGGGTATCGGTTCCGGGGTCAGCATCTACCGTACCAGTTATGTCATCTCCAACCCCGAGAGCCAGCTGTTGAAGCCTGGCTGGTCCTCCACCTCCACGCCGTCCATGGAAGACAAGGTCCCGCATCCGGGTCTCGCAGCATAGGACCTTCCAGCCACGTCGGGAGTCCTTTCCGGGTGTCATGCAAAGGAATGCGCGGCCGGCTCTGTGTCAAAAAGCTGCGGCCCTGGTGGTTGTGCAAGTTGAGACTTTGTTTTTTGGAAAGCTTCTAGTCACCGCGCCTTGGATTCAAGGCTTTTGCGACAGCATCTGGATCGCCAAAAGGAACCCACCATGCCATTTAACCTCAGCTTTGAACTGAGGATAGAAATGCAGTCTGAGCTTGAAACTCGTGAGCAACAAGCGGACAAGCACCATCCGTATGTTGCTATCACTGGATTTATATATTGAAGATTTGTTTCAGATCTCCTTGAGTAAAGCTGAATCCCTGGCATAAAGCCTGTCAAAATCCAAGCGGCACTTCCCATCACTGCCTCTCATGACATGGAGGCCAGCAAAACAAGGGTTCCATGAGTACCAGCCCTGGCAGGAGCGATGCGGGCGCCAGGGGCAACATCTTCCAACTGGCTACCTGCTACCTTTTCTGAAATCGCTGCGGCCTCAGCATGTGGCTCAAAGCCAGTCATGCACTCGAAAGGTATCCACTTTGCAGCTGTAATCATACGGGGGTTTCTCAAGTTATAGGGAACTCAAGTCACAGGGAACCCCCAAAACTGGTAGGTTTATTCCTGTAGTATAGATGGTCAAAATTGGATGATCGAGAGGTCCCCTATTTTGAGAAGCACCCATATTTTTAAATAAGGGGGTGGGTGACTATGAGCCATCCCCCAGAAATTAATGCATGAAGATCCCAATGCTCACATGGGGTACCCCGTAGCCATCTATTCATGGAGAACCCCTTCTCTGAAGATGGTCGTAGCAACGAGGAAGAATCATCCAGACGACAGCAATGAGTAGCCAATCGTAATTAACCAGCATTGTCATGGCTAATTGTAAACTAACGCGGTTACTGCAATGGTTAGTGGTGAATTAGTGCACCAGTTGACCGTGAAAATGCTGATGCAAGTGGTTAATGGAAGATAGTAAAGTAACAGTCAACTAACCCGCATTTCCTAGTGTTTAGCCATGGTAGCCGATGGTAAGCAAGTAGTAGTGATGGTCAGCCAATCATGACATGACTGAACTTCCAGCAACTTCAGCAACACATCCGGCAACTTTGGATCCAAGGTTGGCCACGCAACTGAGACCTGCTCCACAAAGTCTGGCGCGGGTCTTGGAGGCTGGGTCCAAGTGCCCAACGGCTTTCTGGGCTGATGGAAGTGATCCAAAAAGAGGGAAGCTGAGGATTTGGAGATGTGCATTTGCAGTGGCACACGCGCAGACATGTTTTTTATATCCTTTTTCACATACACACGCACATGAATAGATAAATTAACAAAAAACTAAAGAAACAAAAAAACATATAGAACAAAGTGTATTTACGGAATACCATAACAATGGCTTATGCGCATTGTATGTGATGGTTTTGATGATCCCGGCCAACCTCCCAGAGCACTTGGGTGCAGCCCAGAGATTTTTAGCCGTAGCCCAAGGCAGCGGGTGACCATTTTGGCTACAGCCACGCTGATTTGATGGCCTCATTGCAGTGAGATGAAACTTTGACAATCGCATGAATACTCTGAGTACTTGGTGTTGATCCAAAACAACAGGTGTGTATAACAAACATGCCTGGAAAATGTTGAGGACGCTTGATGTGTCAAAGAATCCGCACGCATTTCTCCTGGCATCCGTTTCCTTTGCACGTCTGTGCTCGGATGACCTTGGCGCGGCAGGTGTCGCTGCCCCAAGCAGTGAAGCGCTTGTCCGTGGCGCAGCTGGAAGCTGTGGTGGAAGCACTGGCCTTCATCCCTCACCTGAGAGACTTGGATGCCAAGCCCATTTGCTCATGATGGTTGACAATGATTAGCCATACTCAACCATACTAACATGGTGAATCAGTACCGTATAAAAACGATTAATTATAATCAGTACTGTACTAACCATAGGGACCCTAGCTCATAGTGAACCATGGTGAACCATGCTTAACTATACTTAACCATAGTCAGGCCATAGTCAGCCATCATAGTTAACCATAGTCAGCCATAATTAATCATGATCAACGAACAATTAGAAAAAGATGAATGACTCCTGGACAAAAGGGTTGACACAGCCAGTCTCATAGTGGGAGCAGTAGTTCATTACCTTGTCACCTTCCGCTAATACCCATGGCCTTGGGAGAACCCCCACAGAGCTGGGGCTGAAGCCTGGGACAGGCTTCACCGTGGTGCTGAGGCAGTAGCAGAAACGGCCTGGGGCCCAGCCTGTTCAACGCGTGCTTGGCTGCGCCCTTATCTTCCATGAGCACTGCTGCCCTCGTGGGCGCCATGCGATCCGCTTGGGCACTGGGTGTCTTGGCTGCGATCATCGGATGCCAGTGGCTCCTACCGAAGTGACTTGGTTGTTGTACCAGCATCGGTATAAGCTGGTGCATGTGATCAAGACTGGCGGATCAACCATCATTGATCGCTATCGGGCATCATTACGACCATTTTCATCATGATCGGCCGGCATCAATCGATCATCCATCATCAATACAGATCAATACCATTACCACCGTAATTGTCGTTTATCACTAGCAGGTGGTTCATGGTAGCAAAGGTGGTGAGAACATCATGATATACCATTACCATCATCAATACCATGATCGAGTGATCATATTAAAAAGTCAGCCATCATGATAATATGGTTATACCATACCACAACCATCATGATATACCATTACCATCATATTATAACGGTGGGTAATATGATGCAACCACCTGGTTGCTCCTCAGGTTATGATGCGCCGGGCTTCTGGGCGCCAAGCCTCCAGGAAGTGCAGCAACGCTGCGCTTCACCAAAGAACTGGGCTGTGGGCGACGTGGCCAACGGAGCCCTGCTGGCCGCGCGTGTGGCTACGAGGGCCGGCAGCAAATTGCAAGAGCCAAAGGCACCACGGATGGCACTGCGGGCGCCACGGTACAGCGGTTCATCGCAGGTTCTACATGTTCCAACTCATGAAGTAAATGTATAAAAATGTAGCCGCTTGATGCATAAATCAAAGGGGTAGCCAACAGTATCATTTCTGGTTGCATTCCAGTTCTTGCCTCAAAACGTGGCTCCTTTTGATTTGGGCCACAAGCTCGCCCTCAGCACAGCTGGACCTTCGGGATGGCGATGGAGAGAGAGAGAGAGAGAGAGCCAACATCAACAAATCTAAAGCCACAAAATGCCACAAAAAATAGAAACTACAATGCATATAGCTGGCTGATGGTACCAAACATGTTGAAACATGTTTACGCCCCGAATCTTTGTCTGAATCGGCGTTAAACCAGCATGTAGGTGGAAAATATCCCAGCTTGATGCTGTGGGTAATTGGATTGAAATGTGTTTTTCTTGGTCAAGTCAGGCTAGACGCAAAGAGTCAATGCAAAGAGTCGGCAAAGATGGGGGCTGGGAGTGCCATAGTTTGGGCCTCCATGTGAACATGAGCATCCCCGATGGCCGAGTCTGTCTCTCGAGTGCTTATGGAAGGAGCCCTTTCAACGCCCTGTCTCGGTCGTCTTGGGTGGCTGAACCTGGCAAAAAACTCATTCCCATGTCCAGCGGATTTGTTGCTTGTGATGGCATAATATGCAGCTATGACAATCACAAGCTCGACCAATGTCGAATCAATCTACTCTTCGGTGCTCGTCCTTCCGATTCAAAGTTGTGTTGTTCAATTTCTCCCCCCTACTCCGAAAGCTTGTGGTATTTTGGTCGCTGTCGATGAGCCCTTCTATTTTTGTGTTGGAGCAACGGAGGACTTCTTGATTGGGTGCATGTGACCCCAAACTGTTGACCTCATCCAAACGAACGAGTTCCCCTAGAAAATTTTAGAAGCCATAGTTTCGAAAAAAACATAGAGCAACCGCAGTTGTTTCACGTTTTCCCCCCAGGTTTGCCTAGCTTTCCCTAGGTTTCCCCCTAGGTTTCCCCCACGGTTTCCCCAAGAAACGCAGATTTTTCGGTGGGTCACCGGGGCCGGGGGCCCTCCCCTTGGTTCAGGCCACCATGGGCAGCGCTCCCGACGCAGCCGTTCCCCGCGCCTGGGCGTTGCTGGAGTCGCTCTGGCAGCTGGCCTTACAACGGAGCCCGCCCGGTTGGGGGTCCTGGAGAGTTGTGGTTGGTTTCTTTGAGGTTAATAATTCAGAGTGATTAATAGTGATTTATATTGGTTAATCGTGATTGACAGCGGGGGTTAATGGTTAATAATTAACAGACAGTGGATTTTTTTAAAATAAAGCAGTGGTTAAGTTTTAACAGTGGTTATAGGGGTTAATATGGTTAATTAAGTAACTTAACAGTGGTCAATAATGATTTATGGTGGTTAATCGTGATTACTAGTGGCTAATAATGAGAAAGCAACTGTTAGTTGGCTTATCAATACAAATGGTTGCAAAAGGATGATAGTTGGGGGTTCTCCTGTTTTGAAACGCTATCATCTCTGTTTACTCAAAATGAGGGATGACGAATAATTCCTAGGCATTGTTTTGGATGTCTTGAAAATTATTCATGCCCAGTTTTTTAGGTGACTGAGATAGGGAGTTGCAAGAAAGGGGGTATAAGATAGGGGGTGTATAATGACCAAGACCACTCATACAAGGATAGGGGGCGTATAATACTGGCGTTTCGCTCCGCATTTGGATGGTTGCTTGTAGGTCTGTCTGCACACTACCTCGCAATGGCTTTCACCATCCACCACCCTCACAACATCTCCATGCTCAGCTGCTTGGTTGATCTCCATGCTTGGTGCTATCCCACGGGGATGGAACCCCCATTCCATCCACAGCTCGGAGTAACCAAGCTGGAGCTCCAAGCTGGTTCTTGCTAGTTCACTTTCAGCTGATTCAAAACCACAATGAAGCGCTATATGCGGCATATATGTGTGTGCGTGGTATCAAGAACCAGCTACTTCGCCATTATCACTGATGCTTCCGGCGCAGGATTGACAATTTCGGACCCAAAGAGCTTGGGATTCTAGCGATGGTCGGGGCCCCAGAGGAAACAGCTGACGGTTCGACTTTGGGAGCCAAGAGGAGCACCAAGTGGAGCACCAAAGGGAACCGCAAACAGAGGAGATGAGTGGACTCCAATCCAAGTGTCCATAGATTTCACATGATTTAATGGTTTCATTTTCAAGACATGCGTTCTTTTCGGCCACCTTTCCGCAATTTTGGGACAAGTCTTTGACAGCAGTGGAGTTTCCACTTACGGAGCCCATGCACATTGTGGATTTTCGACGGAAGTGAGGCCATGGTGAAAAGTGATCACGAGGATGGCCACTTGTTTGCCGCCCTGTCCCATCGGGTGCTTGAGCTGCTCCATGGTGACGCCACCTTCAACCAGATGGATATTTGCCAGTGCCCTGCCCGCCAGTCTGGGGTCGAGGTTTGAAGGTTTTGGTCTTGAACATCCTTTGACTGAGACGACTGAAACTTTGAAAAATGGCAGTTCACTAAGTTTAGGAAGAAAAGTGTAGCAGATGTAAAGCCAGAGTGTCACGACGGCCTTCTCAAAGATTCTCTTTAAATGTGAATGTCCATCAAGTCGGTTTTTTGTTGCATGATGAGCCAAAATGAGCCATGTAAATGTGCGAGTGTTAAGAAGCCAATGTGCTAAGGCTACTGGTGGCACTGGCGCGTTTCAAATACAGCCCGGGATCCCAGAGCCAATGGTTCGCATGGGGATTTGGGGATTCGGTTCGTGCTCGAAAATCGACGGTATCACAGCTCTTTCAGAAGGGAGGCCTGTGCAAACGGCAGGCCGTTTTGCAGGCGCCAAGGCGTGCGAACCTCCACTGTTGGGGTAACCCTCCTTGAGCCGCCAACCGTGAGCTGTTCGGAATGTTATAGGATGTTGTAGGCCAGCCAAACATTGCAACCAAATTCATAGCACCTTGGATGCCATGGTGCACTTGAGGAGATGAGCTGGTGCTAAAAGCCTTGGCTTCAAGGATCGAGGGCAGCTTAGAGCGCTACGATTCCAAGGCTCGTGATATCGATTCCTGGCCGCATTGCCAGGGTTGGGACACACCCGTGCATTCATCCACCCACCAAAACACACACACACACATACATACGTTCAGAAACAAATACTTAGATCATGACAGACGGAAAGATCCACAGACAGGTAGCTACATAATGCCACACGTAACTTGTAATCTGGGCGCATGTCCCAAGGTGTTGTGGTCCTTTTCTCACCTCGATGGAGTCCCAGGGGGCAAAGAACGCAATCCGAGCTTGGCCGAAGCTCTTGTGGTGGCGACCTTGGAAAACAAATGGTGGTTTCTCAAAATTGGAGTACCCCCAAATCATCCAATATTGACCATTTATGGTACTAAACCGACCATTTTTAGGGGTCCCCTGTTCTGAGAAACCACCAGATGTTGGGTGTTTGATCGGACAAGGAAGTAAAGAAATTTGACTGAAGTAGTCCAGGCCAAATGTGAAATATGAACCCTTGATCCAGATTTAGCATCCTTGGTGATTTTGTTTCATCAGCAACTCTGTCGCCCTAAAATGAAACAATGCCTTTGAGAAGTGCCTTTGGTAATGTTTTGGTCTTTGGTGGCTGTGGCTGCGCAAGGAGTACGAACTTTCCAGAGGTGCTGCCACTGAGCGAACGGATCAACACTTGGCTGCTTCGGAGATCTTGCCGGTGGACCTGGCTGACTTGACAACGGCCACTGCGCCGTGAAAAAGGTGGTACTGCTGCTCTGATCTGCACTGATCTGCACTGATCTGCCCTGGTCTGCACTGACTTGTCATGGAGATTTTGAAGATTTTTGAAGCATCATGGAACCACCATGAACCACCGGTCTTAGTCTCCAAGCATCAATGGTGCAGTGTAAAGCTATTGTTGAAACACTGATTCGTACTATTTCAGCAACTGTACATGATGTACCTAGATGTATATACAGTGCAGTGGTTAAGTGACGGAGGCTTCCAGCTTTGCTCTTTGCAGCACGGCCCAGCACGGCCTCCAAGCCGCAGAGATAGTCTTAGTGGGCTGCGGCGTGGGGTGGCCATGGCGGGCAACTCACCCACGTCAACCTTACCCGGCGTCAGTCGGGGGGGTCGACCGGGTCCCATCGGCAGCCTCACAAGTGTCACCATGCAATCTATGCATTCTCCCATTGGAAGTTTGAGCTCAGTGAACGGTGGTGTCTTCAACAGTGGCCACTTCAAAGCTTCTCCGAATCCTACGCCTCAAGCCCAACGAAGGCGCTGGTGCGACTACACCCCCACGGAGGTGTGGCCTGCTACCCCAAGCCCGGCCGGGCATGAGGCTCCTTGCGGCTTCGGTGTGCCATCCTCTGCCATTGCAGTTTCCACTTCTCCCTCAGCTGCTGCCAGCTACGCCTTCCCGGCTGCACCTGCGCAGCCTGTGCAGCCCGGCGCCGCTCCAGCGGCCCCTGGTCACGTGCCCGGGCCCATGCCTGGCATGCAGCAAGGGGTGGCCATGCCCGTGCCAGGCATTCAAATGCCTGTGACAGCAGGAGCCAAGGGAGGGAAGGGAGAGAAGGGAGGGATGAGGCACATATGAGGCACATATGAGGCACATCTACGCATCTATTCTCCATAGATATCAGCAGTTTGGAGATCCATTGTGGCAGGAATAGATGCCAAACAAACAACCAGAATCAACCAGATGCGAAGGGACAAGCAAAGCTACGGATATGGACAATTAGCCTGCACAAAACCACACTGGAGAGTATGGCGCCTCCCCCGCCCACCCACACATACACTATGTGTTTGTATGTTACGCTTGCATCGCAGCGGAATATATGCTTTTATGATGAAATTTATCCATGTAATATAACCCCAATATATAGGACCGTCGATGTATATAATTTGCCATGACACAATAACATAGTACAGTGTGGCATAGTGTAATGAGATATATGGTGGTGTGGGTGCATGTCCATGAACGTACATATGCGTGCACTTAACTTTCAGGTTCACTGTGTCACTTGTAGCAACTGCAGGAGCCCCACAAGCCAATCTTCCAGAAGGAGCACAAATGCTTTTTATGCAAGCCCTTTGGCAAGCAGATGGAAGGACAGTTTGCTGGATCAGCATTGGCTTATCCATGTTTACCCTAAATGGGAATGTCCGCAACCATCCCAAAATGAACATTTAACATTCAGTTTTTTGGTGTAGACAGACAGTGCGGGACAACCGTAGATTTCATTGCACTTGGGGATGGCTTTGATGACCGGACGGCTGGATGGCTGCATGGATGAGTTGCTAGAAGAATGTGAGAACAAACCGAGCAATGCATATCTGCTGGGGCAACAGGGGAATATTTTGCCCTAGCGGACAGGCTCGCAGACAGATTCAGTTTGTTCAGAAGACTTTTCGTTGTGTCTGCTGGCCGCTTGGGAAAGCTCATTAAATACACTCATCACTTTGAAGTCGCTTCTCAAGATATGTTCGTGAAGCAGCAAAAGGTGTGGCACTACCATTCAAGGACCCTTGCATCACATCCTTTTTGGTGCAACGCCTGACGCTAAAAACCTTCACAGTGGGCTAAGTCTCCCTTCCTTCGCTGTCCCAGCTCCGCAAATCTTCGGATGTCTAAGGTGGCTGCTGGGCACCCTGGGCACCAAGCCGCACCTGGTTTTTTTCAAGTGCCCATGCAGCAGCCAGGGGCAGCACCCAGCGGGGCTGCGCCGCAGGCGAAGATCACGACTCATTTTTCGCGAAGTTCTAGGGGAAATTTGTCAGATTTGGGGGGGCAATGGAATGCATGTCATGGTATGCCATGGTGTGCCATGGTATTGTACGCCATGGTATGCCATGATGTGCCATGGTAATGCCATGATGTGCCATGGTAATGCTGGCAGATTGTGAACCTGGCAGAAGTGCCATCGGAACCCATCACAAGACCCCATTGACCAGCTATGACGAGTGATTGGAAGGACATAATGCTAATCCACATTTTCTTCCATGGCTTTGGCTTCCATTGCATAACAGGGTTTACCATAATTCAAAATGATGAGCCCCTCTGATCATACTCCAAACATAGCTCAGAGCTGTACGCTAAAAGTACTTCATAGTAGTTGGCATGGGGTATCACCAATTCATCTTTGGTTCGTTGTGATGAACAAATGCGGTTTGCTCTGCTCATACCGCGGCTTGACTCTCTCCGCAGGATTGTTGGGTGATCATCCACTCACTATTAGTGATCGAACCACCAGGCAATGAAGTTTAATAGAAATTGGTTCTACAAACATATGATCGTTGGTAGGCCATCCAACCATTGGTTCCCTGGTCTCACTGTAACCAAAATCTTCGTATCCACTGGTTGGTTGATCCATAGGTCCGACATTGGTTCGTCCATGGCACCTCCTGGTGATCCACAGCCGTCAGATGGTTTTTATGGCTCCCCCCCCCCCC
>VSDK01024659.1:234496-250484 GCA_009767595.1 Symbiodinium kawagutii
AGCCGGCACCCACACCCGCGGAACCAGGCAAGGGCACTGCCAGGGCGGGAAAAATGATGAGGTCAATGATGAAATGATCCAGCGATTGGTTGTCGGTTCTTAGTTTTCAGCCTGTTGTATGGATGACTGGATGACCATTGGTTTGTTGCTTCACTCGAGGATTACGGGTGAAAAAGCTTGGAGGTTTACACAATTTTAGGGTTGATGGAGTTGATGGTGGATGAATAGCTGAGATGCCGGGTTGGCCAATAGTTTTGTAGACCCATGGTGTGGATGAGCTGTTGTCCTGTTTTCTTTGAGCTGTTGTCCATGTGAGTGGTGGAAACGCGGGGGACAGGCCTCTAAGATTTGTAAAGGTCCTTTAAGCATCTTTCAGCGGCGGTCTTTTCCAAGCGGAAAAATCTCGGACCTAATTATTCCGGGCCTGCTCATGTGGCCCTGGCACCGTTTACTTTTGCAAAAGTGCAATATCCTGAGCCCGCCCTGCATCATGTGAGGGATTTCTGGATGAGGAAATCACATCCAAGGAAGGCTCAAATTTGAGGAAGGAATCCATTCTTCCCCTTGGTCCAGCCATATCCAGAGCCAATGATGCCTCCACCCTGAAGGCCTTGTGAGTGACACCAATTCACTACAGCATGCTGCTGGTAGGCCAGAGAAGCTGTGAGTTTGGCACGCCGATGAAAGCATTGATTCAGCCACTACCTGGGGCAAATCAATGCAGACCAACTGCACTGCGGAAGTCATTAAACATCTTTTTAAATGCTGATGAAAAAACAGAAAAAAAACGATCAACCTAATGGTGAAAATGATGAATTGCCATGTCTTGAATGACCAACAGTGGTCATGGCAGCCGCTCCAGGCAACTCTTTAACGAGGCCATGGACCCTGCCACGTTGGATGGTGCCAATCCCAACCTGCCCTCCAAGGGCTCGACCCTTCATGGGACTGGCAGGTGGGTCGTGTGGGTCGGACAGCGTTTCGGAACAGCTGCCATCCAAAGTTCTTGGAGCGGAGGATTTCGTAACTTATGACATGCACTTTTTGTTTCGTTTTCCAGTGCCTCGGGTGCCTTCGGTGCCTCCTTCCCATGTTTGAGAACGCTGATTTGCTTGCAGGTGCAGTCCTTGCGCTTGGTTCTGGAAAGCCAGAGGTTGTAACAGTGGCTTCGACTGCACCTACTGCCATATGTGCCCTGAAGGCCCGGCATGGGACAGGGATAACACGGCTGCACGATGCTCCACGATGCTCCACGAAGCTGCACGAAGCTGCATGGCCAGGTGAACTGAAATCACGGAAGAAGGCACGGTGGGAGCCCACAGTGGGAGTCCACGGTGGGAGCCCACAGGGTAGGGGTCGTAATCCGAGCAGACATGGAGAAATCGCCCAGAATGCCTGCCATGACTGCCCTTGCATAGAACGGCCGTCCGTTAACGGAAGACGCAAAAGGATGCAAAAGCTACAAGTGACAACAAATGATTCTGTAAATTCGGGAGCGTTGCTGTTGCTGTCTTCGCATGTCTTCATAGGCACGCTGCGTTGCGTTCAAAGAACTCATCACGAGATGCAGCACTTTGCCAGGCGAAAGTGCAAGCCATCAGGATGGGTTGGAGCCTCAGAGCCATTCCCAACAGCTGATGGTAAGCGGGTGAACCAAGCAGGGCAGATGCCATGCCCTTAAGGTGTGCTGGAGCCTGCAGGGAAGGCAGGGGCCAATGCCCAAGTGCACAACCGCGGCGCTCTGAAGCTGAACCAGCTAATTTGACTGGGTCAGTCTTTTTCGAGGCGTTTTCTGAACATGCAACCAGTTGCGAGACATTATGAGACATTCAACCATTGGCATTGATGATTACATTGTTCATAGATGTTCATAGTTCATGTTAGTTGTCAGTTCGATGCACTGGTTTTTATAGTGCCCCTCATTGAACAACTCGAAGCACAACTCGAACAAGAGCAGCACATTGGATCATGGTCGCCCCAGGTTGGCATATGTAAGTTCACCATGTGATATGTGGGTTCAGATTTCAAGTTGATCCACCCCATTTCATTAGACAGACCAAAGTGACCAAAGTCCACGAAGTCGCAAGTGTTTCTTCTCACATATGCAGTGTCAAAGCCAACGCTTGAGTGGTCCAAGGTCCAATTGGTTCAATGTGGTTACATTGGAATCCTGGAGTCCCAATAACCCATCGTTGACACCTTGGGAAAACCACACAGCGTTTCGGACACTGCTCGTAGTCGTGCTGTCGCTGGCAATGTGTTTCTTATAAGCAAAGGAAGTCTCAGCCGAAGCCACGCATTCGAGAATCTGAAAAAGAAACCTGTTGTGCGAAAGTGGCGGGGGGATGCCGCAATCCCATCTTCATACCACAAGAGAACGATCTGCTGCGTTGGTGAGAGTCTCTGCAGGACAAGGCTATGTGTTTACATTAAGACTTGTTTGCAGCATGACTCTCTGGCAGCTTGGTCACCACTTCAACGATTTCTTGGCCCAAGACTCTTGTGCAGTCGCAAGTGAAGGAATTGTGAAACAATGGGTAACACAAACACATGGACGCGCACACACACACACACACGGAAAATACAAAGGTCCAGAGAATATGTCACTAACCTGCAGCAGTCACACAAACACTATACTGACTCTACTAGACTATACCTTTAATGGGGCACACATTGGCAATATCCGGCATCGTTATTTTGAACCACTGCCATAGTTGGCGCTTTTGGTGATGAGTTAGTCAGTTAGTCCTTGTGGGGATGACACTTGTTCCATAAGGCGATAGAAAGAACGTACATTTTGGGAGATCCCGTCCGCATCCAAACGCTGGAGAAGCTTCACCAAATTCATACATCAAAAAGTCTTCAAAACAGTCATTTGGTTGGAAAGGTCGGGTTGATTCGAGAGCAGCTTTGCATTGTCGGATGTCGTCAGCTGGTAACGCCAGCCTGGACAGCAGGTCGCAAGTGCGGATACGACAAGACTCTACTATTCTCCACTAAGGTCATGGCTTTCCTAAATTCATGTCATATAATTATCTGCATCTTCAAACGTCTTCAAAATCTGTCTTCAAATTATCCATTGTGGACATAGCAGATTTGGGGTGCAATTGCTCATGAGAGAGTTCACGGCCGTTCTGTGTCGGAGTTGATTTGCTTCCTCACTTGTGCATTTATCCTCATGGTTCCTCACTTTGCTGTTCACGGGATTTTATTTTGTCTTATCAGTCTTATCCATTTGTATCTGGATTTTGTTTTGTTTTATCCATTTGTATTTGTATCTATTCACGGCTTCAACTGAGTTCCCGTTTGGGCATTGGTGGAAACGCTCACATTGGCAAGTGTGGACTCTGCAGGTGGCTACTGTCTGTGCCCACCGATTTGGAAGTGGTTTCCGACGTTGCAGCTTTCCTGGTGGATCGAATAACCGGAGGAGTTGGTGAGGCATGGGACAGGGCCAAGCCTAGAACTTTCCAGATTTTTTGCCCTAGTCTTGTGCTCCAAAAGGCAGTTGTTTCTTGATTTCAAAGTGAACCCAAACCATAGCATGTACTCTTGAATCGTTAGTTCTTCATTGGGATGTGCATGTTCAATCGTGCGGCTCAAGGGAAAAAAGCCAACTGATTGCCTGCACCTCGCTCATCAAAGGCCCTAAAAATCATGGCGCGCGGACGCGTGATCATGGCGTGTGCGGCACTTGCCTGCACTTTGGTTGGCATGAGGTCTGCATTCACTCCAGCCCTGCCAGGCAACATGGGGGCCACTGCTGGCCGAGGGATGGGAGCAAAGCAGCGCACGCTCACCCAGCGCAATGCTGATGGCTCCATGTTGAAGCCTTTTGGTCCAGTCGTGACCTACGCCAAGGCACTTAGGGATGCAGCCATGGAGAAAGACGAAGCCGTGGCAGTCACGGAAGATGTACTCATGATCAAGGACAAGTTCACGGAAGAGGAGTGGCTGGACAAGCTCGTGAGCGTGCAGAACGACTATGAGCTGACCACGGTCCAGAAGGCCAACAAGATTGTGGATCTACTCAAGCCATTGAAGTCCACAGTGATGCCCAAGTTCATCGTGTTCTTGGCCAAGAAGAATCGCCTGAATGGTATCAAGGTTATCATGAATGAGTATGTGCAGGCGATGTACTTCGTCCAGTCCATCACTCCTGTGCGAGTGACTTCCGCGCAGCGCTTGACCGAGGATCAATTGGCAAAGATCAAGCAGAAGATGATCAGCAAAGCGGGCACAAAGGATGTGAAGTTGGTGGCTGAGGTCGACGAAAACCTCATTGGTGGCCTTACCGTCGAGTGGGGCTACACGGATCCCGTCCAACTCTATGCTCCAACTCATGGCGTGGACTTGTCGCTGAAGAACATCCTCAACAAGAGGGCCCTGGAGAAGGGTGTGGTGAACGCTCTCTGAGCCGGCAGTTGGTTAAATCGTTGAGTTAGATGGAAGTCCTTGGACATGCATTTTTTCCAGTTCCGATGGAGCAGTGAATGAATTGCAAAAGATTTTTGTGTTTGTGGTTGCTTCAGGACACGAGTATATCTTGCAGCTCATCGGGAATAGATGAAAAGAGCGCTCCCTTCCCTCTGCATTTAGCTGACTCTGCTGGACAGGTGGCATGTATGAATCATTGCACATCCTGGTTTTGTCGATCTTTACGCATTCAAGGGTCGCTCAGAAGGGCTCCCGCTTGCAGATACGCTAAACCAAATCTTGAAGAGGTTAAGCGTGTTGAAGGCAAGTCCTGATGTCATAGTTCGATTTGAGCGTTGCATGTCAGTTGCGCTTTGACATTTTTGCATAATTTTGGCAATGTTGGGATCATGCATCAAGACAATTGTCCCCCACACGCACGCACAAATGCAAGAAAAGCACGTACCTTAGGTAGTACCTAGATGTACTGAACTTCCCTGGAGACTGGCCGGCGGATTGGTGAGCCTTTGATTTTTCTTGGCTCGGGAGAATCAACAAAGACCGTGCACCTCGCTCATCCAAAGGCCCTAAGAATCATGGCGCGCGGACGCGTGATCATGGCGTGTGCGGCACTTGCCTGCACTTTGGTTGGCATGAGGTCTGCATTCACTCCAGCCCTGCCAGGCAACATGGGGGCCACTGCTGGCCGAGGGATGGGAGCAAAGCAGCGCACGCTCACCCAGCGCAATGCTGATGGCTCCATGTTGAAGCCTTTTGGTCCAGTCGTGACCTACGCCAAGGCACTTAGGGATGCAGCCATGGAGAAAGACGAAGCCGTGGCAGTCACGGAAGATGTACTCATGATCAAGGACAAGTTCACGGAAGAGGAGTGGCTGGACAAGCTCGTGAGCGTGCAGAACGACTATGAGCTGACCACGGTCCAGAAGGCCAACAAGATTGTGGATCTACTCAAGCCATTGAAGTCCACAGTGATGCCCAAGTTCATCGTGTTCTTGGCCAAGAAGAATCGCCTGAATGGTATCAAGGTTATCATGAATGAGTATGTGCAGGCGATGTACTTCGTCCAGTCCATCACTCCTGTGCGAGTGACTTCCGCGCAGCGCTTGACCGAGGATCAATTGGCAAAGATCAAGCAGAAGATGATCAGCAAAGCGGGCACAAAGGATGTGAAGTTGGTGGCTGAGGTCGACGAAAACCTCATTGGTGGCCTTACCGTCGAGTGGGGCTACACGGATCCCGTCCAACTCTATGCTCCAACTCATGGCGTGGACTTGTCGCTGAAGAACATCCTCAACAAGAGGGCCCTGGAGAAGGGTGTGGTGAATGCTCTCTGAGCTGGAAGCCTCCGCGCAGTGTTCGATGCCGGCAGGGTTTTTAATGTGAATTGTGGCGGGGGGGGGACCCGTTGAAATGCGACTCAAACGGCTTAAACATGCTTAGCTGAAGGTAAGATGATTCAGCACTCTTGTCAGTTGGAAGATGTTTAGAAAACATTGTCTCCGCATGTGTCCACCCTCACCGTGACCAGGTGCGATGTGCCACGGATTTTATTCCACTTCTGCTGCGGTAGCACAGCTTGTGCACTGAGAGCAGGGCGTTCTCCGTAGCTTCGTTCGGGAGCTACCCTTGAAATCACCAGCGCGTTCAAAGAACGGGGCCCTGCGCGCATTCCCCACCCCTTTGTTGGGCATTTTTTCGGCATAGGACGGTCAGAAGATGTGAGCATAAGGGGGCACTCTCCATTGATAGGGACATACTTGCTGGTGCATATTTACCTTGGCTACGTGCTTGAAAGCTCTGAAGTCAATGCTAATGATTTCAGTAGGTGAAGGCCAAGCAACAAACTAGAAGTAAAACGATTTGAGACCAGATCTAGCTCCCGTCGAGAGTGCCGTTTGCAGTGCAGGCGCTGTGTCTCAAGATGGATGGCTTCACATTACCAGCCACGGACCGACCGAACGTGTAGAGTTGAGCAGTTGCAAGCTCCATTCTCACCACAGTCCAGGGCCAGCATCCAAAGTGTCACTGGTAGAGAACCTCATGCGATCACAGGAGCCCGCTTCTGAGCTGATCCGCGATGGGGACGTGCTGGCTCTGGAGTGGAAGGAGGTCTCGGAAAATTTCAGCCGCTGGGCATTGCTGGGACAACTTTCGAGGGTGCGGATTGCAGGGGGCACACTTCAGAAGCCAAAAGTCATTGACTCAAAAAATTCTGCACCATGGAGACTTCATCGTCAATATCGGCTCGGGAACCACAAACGGAGATGATTTGTTGCATGATTGCCGCAGGATATCAAGCATCTCGTCCAAAGCTGTGACCGCACTGGATTTTGCATAGTATGTCCATTGCCTCATCAGATGGACTTTATGCTGGTCCCAGGCTTGCATTTTTCTCGCCGTACCAAGCCACCCATAGATAGACTAGAAATGATCAGGGGACCTGACCCCCGAACTAAAGAGGTAAAGTTGTCCATGTTCATTTTTGGATAGTTTCATACTCTTTTTGATTATCACCAGTCATACTCAAGTGGAAATGGCTCTTTTTGCACTCGCAGTTGGGGGCCTGTGGTCACATGAAATTTCATGGGCACATGAAATCTGTAGCCGTGCGTGTGCAATGCCCAGATGCTCTCCCAGTTCCAATGGTACACATTGAGATAGCAATGGACCAAATCGGAAGGGGCCATCGTTTCAATGATCCTTACTGGGATGCCATCCAATTGGCACATCCGAAATGATGGTTCCGACCCAAAACCCTGGTCAGAACAGTGGAAGCATTGGCTAACATCTGCATCGATGTGATATTGGTACTTTCAGATGGCTGGAAAATCGTTAGGTGACGCGCTCAAAAGGAACATCACCTATGAAGAGGATATAATCAGATGCGGTTTTTCCTCACCGCCGAATATCCGGCCGAGTGTCGTAAGCTCTTTGTGCCTATCAAAACTTGTCAGAGGCCAGAGCTACACATGGGCAGTGGCCGTCCCATATATACACACACACATGTATAGTATATTTGAATACAATTGCATTTGGCAGTCGAGCTCATCGTTTTGTGCAGGGTTTTTTCCCTTCAAAGAAGGTCATCAGCAACTGAGGAGATGCTCCTTTCATCAGTTTCATCTTCGTTCACCTTCCACCGCAAGGATCCGGGTGATAAATGATGTAATGTCTCATGAGCAATGCTAGCGAATGGCTATGAATGGGAGATCCAGCTGCGTTCGATATGGTTAGCTGGTCATATAGATAAATACAGAAATAATAATACAAATATGGCTATAATATGATCTAATATATATAAATAAAAAAAATAAATAAATACATTTATATATATATATATATATCCGTTTAATCGACACATGTAGACACACAGGCACAACCGTGCACACATGCACATGCATGCGTATACAAATAACGAGCCAAGCAAGCAAGCAAACACTTACAAACACAAACAAACCATGACATATTGGAAGGTGTCAGTGCCCGCATGTGTCAGCCACCCAGATATTAGAAGGCAAAGGATGGGTTCAAGTCATGAGTCAGCCATTCATCGCTGGTTTCAAGCAAATCAGCCATACCCGGGGATTAGCTAAGTGACCTGCGCATAGGTCTTGGGTCCCCACATGAGATGCGCAGCCTGCTGTAGAACGAGGTTCTGAGCCTGGCCTCGGCTATGCCCGCGGCGACCTGGCAGCACGCCGGCGCCTAGAAGGAGCCGCACGGCGTGCAGGAGCCGAGGGGGAAGGGCCGGGTCAGAAAGGCAACAGCCAACCAGGTCCAACCAGTTACATGTCACCTAAATGGGAAGATGGGAAGATGATGGAAGACAAGGCCAAGAATGTTTAGAATTTCGATATTACATAAGTTTCAAGCTGACGGATTCTATGGATCAAATTTTAATGCGTCCCCGAAATATGATGCCCACCTGGCCTCCCCAGCGTTTGGGAATGTTTGGGACATGCAAGAGTTTGGATCTCCCATGACTCCAACATTGGAACGATGCTGAACAGTCCAATTGATGCTTACTTGGTCCGCTGATGCTGGGAGAGGACCGCTCAAGATGCTTAAGGATGTGGACCAATGCTTTCGGATTGAGGAACCCTAGGTTTGGTCTGCAAGACTTTGGCAAACGGGGATGCAACAGCATAAACAGCAGGCAGGCGCTTGAAAAAAAAACACAGCAGGCAGACCTGGAAGCCCAGGTATCAAAACACTTTCTATAGAGCCATCTCGACATACCTCCGCTACATTCGCAAACTTTGTATTCATGTTGCTTCTCAGTGAACTAGCAGGTTTCAGAGACAGGGCATCTCAATTGCCTTGGTCACCCTTTCAGCAGATGGCACCGCCAAAGGTGATGCCAGGAAGCCATTGTTGCACGAATCCGGTATTCATAATTGCTACATACCCTTTGGAAATCAAACATGCCAGGGGAAGGACCCTCTTTGTCGATCATTTATCGATTTTTCCTATTGGAAATGGTCATTTTCGATTGCTGATTGCTGTATTTCATGGCCGGAGGGTACTCATTAGAACAAGTCGAAAGCACTGACAATCATCATCATAGAAGATCGCTTGCTTCTTGCATATGTGACGATATATGGTGCACGGTTCCGAACTGTATGCCCCCCTTGTGACGCACTCCCCAAAAGAGGGTGAAAACATGTTTTGTCATGTTTCGCCAAGCATGCAAACCGAAAGCGCCCCAAATACTTGCATGCGTTTGAGTTGTTGGTGGTGAAGCAGGTTCGTAGACCTAGACATGTACCTACAGTTATATAGTAGTAGGAGTCAGTGTCCTACATTATCATTTCCATGGGCATTACAAGCCCCATTCGGAACCAACTAGACAAGCACCTCATTTGGATGTTGAAGCAGCATGCATGTAGCCCGAGGTTGATTAGGTTAATGTACAGTAATCGATTTGTCCCTAGTATTGCTGACAATTATCAACCATGACCTTCAATGTTGATATAGCTGGTCTATGTTTGTTGTTGTTACTTTTTATCCCCAACTATTGTTCGCCATTGTAGACCTTCCACAAGACAATCGGCACAGATAATCGGCACAGATAATCGGCACATAAACCAGGATTAATCACTGATAATCACTATGAACCATGACTAATCACCATCCATCATCCACTATCAAGATCTATCAAGCCTTAGTAACCACCATCAGCCACCACCACTAACCACCACTACTCCACTAACCACCACTACTCCACTAACCATCAACCAGCACCACTATCCACCACCACCACCACCACCACCATCCTTAGCCACGACCCGGACATCGTCGGCACAGGACTGGAGCACCTCGGGCAGCTTCCCAGTGACGAGCCGGACATCTTTGATGACCAACTGCTGGGTGCCAACTTGGGACGTTCCAGGGCTGGGAACTTTCGCCTGTTGGGAACTGGCTGGCAGGATCTGGCAGGGAAATTTTCCGTTGGGGTAATACTATGTTGATTACTAGGGCATGATAATAGGGTTGTTAATTCATATATTGCCAAATATTATCATGATTTAATGCCTATTGATTTGATTAATTTGTTGGCAATTTACGGTTCAAGGGTTCAGGGGCTTTCTTTCTGGGGCAATATTGGTTGATAGTGAGTAATGGGGTATGATAATGGTAAATCATGGTTATTGGGGGGAGGGTTAGGGTGTTTTGAGGAAACAAGTAAACAAGTTGTATTGTCGGGCCATTTGTTGTTGTCATGACCCTTTTGGGTCCATGCTCTTCCATGTCAGTGTTTTTCTTGTTTCAGTCCGGAAGGGCTTACCCATATATATATATATAACTGTTTTTGGCTTTGTTTCCTAACAGCAAAGCTTTGTTTGCTATGGGGTGTTCAGCCCAGATTAGCTTCAGTGACTGGATTCAGGAAGGTTAGGTTTTGAGGCAGCATCTGGGTTCTGGCTTCTGCAGGGTTCCCATAATGCATTTGGATTTCACAAGGTTCGTGCAGAAGCCAAATGGCATTGCAAAGGTTTCGGTGCAGTATCCAAGTCAAAAAACATCCGAATTTTGGTTTCAGGCAGCTTCTGGTGCAGAAGCCAGGTTGGGTTTTGGAAGGCTCTGCCGGCCCTGCAGGGTTCTGGCACAGCAGTGCAGCGTCAAAATACAGCAAGTTGGCACATCGCGGGCATTGGGGATGGCACCTGAGTTTTTTTTGCTCCTGCGGATTTGGGCTTGTGTTGTTTCTTGCCCTCAGCGGCCACTTGCTGCTCTTAGGTTTTTGTTGCTTTTGTAGCTTCTCAGCTTCCATGGTTTCTTACTTTCTTTGGCTTCTGTGGCCATTTCTTGACTTTTGCGAATGCTTGGAATGTATTTCCCCAGGCCGTTTGTAAGCATCCTCATTGTCATGGTATCGTCAGCCGTTCAGCATTGGCAACGCACGAAGACCAATAAGAAGCAGAAGAAGAAGAAGCAGAAGAAGAAGAACAAGAAGAAGAAGAAGAAGAAGAAGAAGAAGAAGAAGAAGAAGAAGAAGAAAAAGAAGAAGAAGAAAAAAAAAGAGAAAAAACAATAAAAAAGAAAAGGAAGAGACCAAGAAAAAGAAAGAAGAAACAAAGAAGACAAATAAAGCACATAAGAAAAGTAAGAAAAAAAGACAAACAAGAGGAGGAAGAAGAAGGACCTGAAATTCCAAACAACTGTGAATGCATGGCTGCATTCTCCAGGTGAAGCAGATCTTCTCCATCGAAGCAGTCATTTGGTGAAACAACCATTCATTTCTGATTGTTACTCGTAGGGATGCCTGGAAGGAAACCGGAAGAAACAGACGCACAAATAATACATGCAGATGATACATCACTCAACTAAGGTTGTCGGTGCTTGGAGTGAGGGTGGATGAGCCATTGTAGTCATTATAACTAACCATGATCACCCTGCAACTCCTTCAGTGCCTTGGGTTTACCCGCCTCAGCCCTCAAGAAATACAAGGACATTCTGTTCATCATCAACTAATTGTTGAATTAACATCGTTACTAGTATTCACTCTAATCATTCTTCAAAAATAGCTACAACGATTCCTCCTTGTTCTGATATTGGGAATAGTTATTGGGAATAATAGTTACGGTTATTGTTGAATTATCATCGTTCCTTGTTCTTCTTGGGCAATCGCCTTCTGATCTGATGGCAGGCGGTTGGCCCAAAGCGGTGGCCGCCTGGACGCGCGCACGGCAGCAGCTGATTCCGATCCCGCGACAGGGACAGGTGGCTGGGGAGGGAGCTGCTTGGAGCCATGCCAGGCTGGCCCTTGAAAGGGGGAGGTCGGTAGCGAGGCCAGGAGCCACCAGGAGTGGCCTAACCAAATGGTAGGTTAGGTAGTTGATAAATCGTCATATCAATGTGATTCATGGGATGGTTGGCATGATTGGAAAAGATTAGGTGCTGGTAAGGTATAGATTGCAGGGTAAACTGTGGTTGATGATTAGTGGTATGTTTGGTACGATGCTTTATGATGCGTTGGTCGTTATTACGCAATATATGTTATGTACATGAATCGATCATGAACCCTCATGAATTGCAGACCATCACTATTACTGCATTGGCCACTATCACTCAATTATATGCGGCTGGACGCAATGCCCGAACAGAGGGAGAGAGGGGATAGGAACCAGCGATAAGCAATAAGTAGCAATCATTCCGGTAGCACCTAGTAGCCGTTGAACAAATCATACTGCTTAGCTATAATGGTGAGTTGAACACGTTAAACCAATCGCAAACCGCTTGCATTCACCTGCATTCACTTGCATTCAATGGCATTCAATTGCATTCAATTGCATTCAATTGCATTCACTTGCATTCACTTGCATTCACTTGCATTCACTTGCACATTTGCAGACTGCCATGGACGGGACATGTGGCGGCAAATCGTTGCGCCAATCTCATATCGGTTCATACCGATTCATACAGCACATAATTTGCAACTCAAGGCATGCATTGATGGTGCCGTGCTGTTTGCATCATCATGTGACCCTTAATGTGACCGACCCGTACTACCCTCCTTCCATCCCCTTCCCCAATTCCATGGCGTTTTCCAGGTGAAGGCTGCCCTGGTGAAGGTGAGAAGTCGAACTGCAAAAGCCGGAGGTCAAAATGCGACACTGCGAGACATATCACGACATGGAGATGACATGAGATGACAATTAGAAACCTGGTATTGTTTTGTCGGAGTTGCGGCTTGAGGATGAAAGCCACAAAATCAACGGCGTTCAGTGTTCCCTTTGACACGTACAACATGTAGAACCACGTGCATCGGACATTCGTTTCTGGCAGGATATTTCCAGTTGAAGACATGTTTCTGCAATTTGCCTCTCGATTTGGCCTTCGTGACCATAGTGAACAGGTGCACGTGCCAGCATGCAACTTTTGGTCTTAAGCAGTTTCCCAAATCTGACAAGAACAACGGCGCGAGGCAATAAGATCGAACAGAGCTATGAAGGGCTCAAGAATCGTTGGCACCAGAACCACAGCCATTAACAATTATTGACAACATTTGACAACCATGAACGGCGATGAGTCAAAATCAACGCGTTTCAACTTACTGTATCAGCCGTTTGTGATTAAAATGATGCATCAGTGAGCAATAAGATCGGTGATGAATCACATAATCAGAGAGAGAGAGAGAGAGAGAGCGAGAGAGATCATTTCTGGCTGGTATCTCTACGGGCGATCTCATCAGCGGCAGATGCCCAATGAACATGCAGTGATCATCTGGTAATCCCTAAGTTTAAGGTTGCCAATGACGGAAATGACACCGTGGGATCGGTAGTTGCAACCGCCCAGAAGCACATTGTGCTTTGAGCCTTGGTTTTGACATCGAGTCACGTGGTGCCTGTGATCCTCTCGGGCCCAATGACCTCGAAGCGATGGATATTTGCTTTGGCCCTGCTGGCGCTGCTCAGAGGGTGAGCCTGACAGATTTGGGACTTGAAACGGTGGATGCCGTGGATGCCCTGTGCATTTTTGAGGGCTGACCTTCCATTATGGTTCTTCCACGACCTCAGATTTTCGAAATTTTGGAATGCTTGTTGGTCCGTTTGGGGAGCAACATCCCGATGATTTGGCATGGTGTGCACAGTGAAGCAGCAACACCCTACTGGTCGCATGCTGGTCCAGCCCAGCCCCGGGTCCCTGGAAAACACTGCAGGCCCAGTGGTCCAGCCTTTCCCGCACCAACCACTCAGCGTGGCAGATTCTCGGTGTGGATTAGACTGAGATTTCAGTGCCGTAGAGAATGGTGCTTATGTTGAAATATGAAGTATGAAATCGATGCAAACATATCCAGAGTGATGAAGTATGAAATCGATGCAAAAACTTGCACTTCTCCGATGTTGACGGGATATGTCGAGCGAAAGAACTTCCCGAGGAAGAGCGAAGACTCCCCGAAAGCGCCGAGACGTGTCCGGTCTGCCGGTGCAAATTCTGCACCCGTCCAAGCCTCTGGGATGCCCAGGGAGATCAGGGCTGCTTGCAGCAGTGGGTCACTCCTGCCTTTGCTGAGGTCCAAAGTGATGCATGGCAAGCCGAAAGCCTACTGGACACTCTGACAGATGAGCCAACCACTCATAGGCATCAGAACCAGTGACACAAAATGACTATAATTATTTGGATGAGATGCTTATGATTGGCTGGCACGGTGACAAGTGAGTATCTGGGTCACATTTGGAGGAACACCCAAAGTTTTTTTTTGATCACCTATTCAGACTTATTCAGGATATCAGTTGGTGCTGAGCATCGGTTGATTTAAGTTCTGTTGGGGGATGCGGACCTGTATTCTAGAGAAGACCGTAGCACCCATGCCATGAGAACGCCAACGTTGACCAACAAATGTTAAGCTTTCTCTTCGTTTTTGATGGGCATTGTCAGATATATCTTGGGTAGGCAAAGTAGTTAGTATGATAGGTGTTCGATGGTTTTCGGATGGGTTCGCATGGCTTCGTCAAGACACTTCTGGCGACATGTCTTCAGCCATGCCCCTTCCAACGTGTCAATCTTAGGAGAGATGTCTTCCGTGTGTGGGAACGCGAAATCCCAAAGCCGGACTTCGCCATTCATCATGCAGCAAAGGCAGCGGTTGAAGCCGGGGTTGTTGTTGAATGTTGTTGCACCATTTTGCGGAACTCTGATGTTTGTTTTGAGTTTGGAGGGTGTTGGTGGTGCTCAGCCTAAGACAGGCAGTTCGACTACTTCCGAAAGTCAACTTCACCAACATGCCGAGAAAACATCCAGTTCTCTGGAACCTTTTGAGGAGAACAAAGGCTGGAAGCTTAGCCTTTGTTTCCTCTAGCATACCGCGTGTTTCAGGAACTTTTCATGTGCGCACTGGTTGCCTTCAGGGCTCCGGAATTCTTTCCTACACTTACTTGTTCATGTCCTCAAGGGATGCAAACACAGATTCAGTATTATCACATACAGTCTAGTTGCAAAAGTTCTGAATGTGGCAATCAATGTCCAAGAACTCCAAGAATCCTACTATATCCTCTCTCTGCCATCAATCTTCAATCAATCAGTACTTGCAATGACTTGCCGGGTGACATAGCGGTGTTTGAGGATTTTCTGCAAGAGGAGAACTGCTGCTTGGCTGCAGTGTGGCAGCGCCGCTATCATTGGCCCTGGGTTTGGCTGGTGAATAAGGCAAAGAAGCCCTTGTACCCCCGATCGTTAACAACACATTATACAGCAATGGCATCTAATGCTTATTCATGTAATTATTTTTAGTTCTTATTTACATTTTTGAATCTAATCCAAAACTATCCATATGTCTTTGACCCTAATCGACTCCATTGATCCTCAATTACCCAGCATTAACCCGGATCAACCATCATTGATGTTGCTGTTAACCATCACCCACCGAGGTCATGGACCCATCCCTGGGCGCCTCAGGTACCATGGTGGTGGAAGATCCCTTGCAGCCTCGTGGAGGTCGTATCCATCGCATCGGGCTTTGTACCGAGGATGCTGCTGCCATGCTGCTGGGCGAGAAGGTTGCCAGGTCACAAGCTCGTGATCTGGAGGTGTGCATACATGTATGTGTATAAGAAATTATATATAGATATATATATCATTATATATCTATATATAAAAATATATATAGATAGATATGGATATATATTTGCTTGTGAATTATTTATCGGATTTTAGTCGGTTTCTTCATGCAAATTTGTGGCAGGGGGGCAAGTGCTGACTACCTTCTTGTTGCTTCCGAGTCTCGAGGGTCTCTTGATGAGATCCCGCCATTCCCCCGCCTCAGGATTCGAGCAGCCCTCTTTCTGCAGAGACCCATCCCTGAGCTCAAGGCTGACATTGTCCCACTGCTTCGGCTCAAGGCGCCCGTCGAGCTACCAAACATGCCAAAGATTGGAGGGTTGCGAAGATCCTGATACCCTTAATCAGTTCATTTCTTTGTGGTACTTATGCCAGTTTTTCGCACAGCCACGGAGACGTAGGTGTGTAGATGTGGATTTGCAGAACATCTGAATTCACAAAAAATCACGTAGCGAACGCCGGTGTTGGGATGCCAAACGTCGGCTGAACC
>VSDK01024659.1:250499-329605 GCA_009767595.1 Symbiodinium kawagutii
TGACCGCCGGCCAAAGCCTGGCCGTGCTGATAGTTGAAAGCTTGTAGCGGCTACAATTTGTGGTCAAAATTCCAATCCCCAAAGGACTCCAGAAAGCACAGATTTCGGGCAGATTTGGAACTTTTTGGGATCTTTAGGCAATACCTTCTGTTCTTTAAGTTCTTTTGCGACTCGATCTCCTGACCAATTTTGCTCACGTGAGATTGAAATCAATGGGCAAGCTAGATTGAACATCCGTACCGGTGACTTGTTGCCCATAGCCAACAAAGAAGCAGACCCATGTGGTGCAAAGCGCAGGTCAGGGATGCGGTGGATGCCATGAGCAACAAGGAGTGGTGAAGCAACTAGCCAATGGCGGATGGGTGTGGCCAGAGAATTGCGCGGTTGGTTGCTGTTCCCTGCTGCTCCGCTGGTAACATAGTTGGAGAAGTGCTCAAAATCAGATCACGCACCCTCCGGAACCCGGTTTTAGGAGGCAATCCATGCATAGCTTAGGGAGGGCCGGGGAAGGTGGTGCTATGCTCAGCTGCCAGGTGTTGATCATGTTGAAAGCCATGATGGACACCTCTAGGTGATCAGTAGAAGAGATCCAGAGGAGGTGACCAAACAGCCGATGATGCTATGTCGACATGCTGTGCTTTGGTGATGACGCGCCACCCCTGAGATCCCCATTGGTCAACTTCACCGTCCATGAGTTTCTGCCAGCTGACTGGGTAGAAAAGGGTCGACGCTTCGTGAAAGTTGGTGAAAGGAAACCAGATAAACTCAGACCAACAGAACTTGGTGAAACTTCATGCCATATAAGAAAAATTAAAAAACCTGATGAGAAGATCAAATCAAGATGCATCAATCTATGAGAAGATCAAATCATAGATCAAATCTATGATTAAACTTGGTGAAACTCGATGCCATGATTAATCTATGAGAAACTCAAATCAACAGCAACGCCAGGACGTGGTGCGCATGCTGCTGACCAAGGCTTTTCAGGATGAGGAGATCACCTGGCAACGGCTGCTGAGGCGTTTGGGCCCAGAGCTGGATGAAGCCATCGACATTGAGGCCGCGGGGGAGGTCGAGGGGAAGGTGTTCATAACCTGAACGGTCTAGAGCAGCCAAGGCCGTGCATATATACAGTCTTGACATATGTATGTATATTTGTGAATGAATGGCGGATAGTAGCATATATATATATACATATATATATATATTTAGATTTACATTTATATTTATATGTGTACATATATATATATATCTCTCTCTCTCTCTTTCTTTTATACGTTAATAGATGATCAGATTTGATGGGGTCAACTTCACGGAATTGGGACGTCATTGGCTATGACTGTTGACTTAACTTGAAGCATCCTGCGATGCCTTGGGGAGTGAAATTCGCTACAGCCCGCTTGAGGACATCCCGGGCATCATCGAGCTCCTATGTTCCCAGGAACTGGCGGTTGCAGCAGCCAATGCGCTGGAAGCAGGCGGGGGAGGACAGCGAATAGGGAAACGGCAGCCGTAGGTGACCTGGAAAAGTCACATCAGTCACCCCAATTGATGGTGCCTTTCTTATCCTTCTAGTTTCGGGAAGAATGTTAGATGCCCGTTTGTTTGGTGTTGTATGCTCCCACAGCCGTTGTTGAAGGACCCATGTCTACCAGGGTAGAACAATGTAAAATGAATGGCAGGATCTGTCATTTGACAAACTGGCGACTATTGGGGTTGAAGAGGGGCCTCCACCCACCGATGCCAGTGCCATGCTAAATCATTTGGAATTCTTGACCTGTGGGTGCACAAGTAAGGGTGCCGCAAATCAAGTAAGGATGCCCATGGATGCCCCTAAGCCATCCGAAACCACCAAATGATCTGAGGGTAGAGAGGCCCCGGTGTGGTCCCAACTGGCACCGATTCCACTGAGGCCAAACCCTAGAGCCTTCCGAATCTGAAGGCGAACATGCGGGGATGGAGTGGTTGCTGCCTCGTGGGCCAACTGATATGGGGATGGATCAGTAGCAACCCCAAAAAAGAGGCAGGTGAACCTCCCAACGAAGACTAGTTTGGCCATTTGTAGGAGGTTCACCCAGGGTCACAGGGTTTTGACCCACAGCCATGTGAAAATATGATACCACCAAATCGAAGCATGACAAGCCAGTGACATGTGAGGTAGTAACCCAGTCCGGTCCTATCGTATTCCTCATTTGTTGTGAGAAACTACTGGAGAGTGAAGGTGGCAATTTCCCAGTGAAGATTATCTTCATTGCGGCTGATCTGGACCTGGACAATCCTGCAATTTTGTTGAAGGAATCTTTATTTGAGGTGCTAGCTTTGGAGAAGCGAATTGTGAGCTAGAAGTACCCATTTAGTGTGTCCAACTTTCTTTTTGTAGCGACACTGAAGTCATGATGACATCATTTTTTGTCAATTTTTGGTGCCATCCCTCAAATGAAATCGCAGGTCACAGGTTCCTGAGGTGGTCCGGCAAGGTGTCACCGTTCGCAGGGCTCCTTGTCACAGACCTGTTCCCTGCAGGTTTGAGGCCCTTGGAAAGCGGACGTTTGCTTCGAGCTCTCCGGGATCAGGCAGTTCGCAGCCGCGCCGAGCTTACCCCGGATCCAATCTTTGGTCCTGCTAGGTCCTGCTAGGTCCTGCTAGGGCCGTTGCCCCATGTTGGCCCTGTCAAACCTGGCTCAAGCAGGTCTAGTGCTCTCAAGTAGAAAGAGGGTAGTGGATGTCAGTTTTCCACATGATGCACGGTAGTGGCTATTTAGAGCCACCATCTGATGACGGCAATCCGGAGATTGAATTGCAAGTGTTTTGCTTGAATGGTGAAGGATGCGTGGTGAGGTGCTGCCTTTCCACATTGGGAAGAGAAGTGCTTCAAAGAGTTTCAAGCAAACTCTTGCCAAAGAAGGGTGCAAAGCCTACTCTCCACCACCTTGCTTTACCCTTGACTCTGCACCAAACGTTGCAACAGCAGGGCATCACGGGTGAAACTGCAACATTGTCCTTCACCTATGTTCCCACTGATCTAGTTGCTGCATGGAGATTTGTCGTTAGGAGAAAATCTGAGGAAGAGACGGCATTGGAAGGAGTGACCCATATAGGAGGAGTATCAAATAACTTTAGTTGCCTGCGCCATTTGCCCCCAACCCTCAATACTCTGAAATTTGGCGATATCTTCAATGAAAGCCTGGATGGGTTGACCTGGCCCAGCAACCTGCAAACCTTGATTTTTGGCAATGGTTTCAACCAGAGCCTAGATCGGGTCACCTTGCCGTGCAATCTGCAAACTTTGACTTTTGGCAATGATTTTAACCAGAGTCTAGATCGGGTGACTTTTCCGAGCGGCCTGCAAACTTTGACTTTTGGCCATGATTTTAATCAGAGCCTAGATCGGGTCGCCTTGCCCAGCAGCCTGCAAACTTTGACTTTTGGCAAGAGTTTTGACCGGAGCCTGGACCGGGTGACCTTGCCAAGCAACTTGCAAACATTGACTTTTGGCAGTAACTTTAACCAGAGCTTGGATCATGTCACCTTGCCGTGCAATCTGCACACTTTGGCTTTTGGCAATGGTTTCAACCAGAGCATGGATCATGTCACCTTGCCGTGCAATCTGCAAACTTTGACTTTTGGCAATTTTTTTAATCAGAGCCTAGATCGGGTCACCTTGCCGTGCAATTTGCAAACTTTGACTTTGGGCAATGATTTTAATCAGAGCCTAGATCGGGTCACCTTGCCGTGCAATCTGCAAACTTTGACCTTTGGCCATGATTTTAATCAGAATCTAGATTGGGTGACTTTTCCAAGCTGCCTGCAAACTTTGACTTTTGGCCATGATTTTAATCAGAGCCTAGATCGGGTCACCTTCCCCGGCAGCCTGCAAACTTTGACTTTTGGTAAGAGTTTTGACCGGAGCCTGGACCGGGTGACCTTGCCAAACAACTTGCAAACTTTGACTTTTGGCAGTAACTTTGACCAGAGCTTGGATCATGTCACCTTGCCACGCAACCTGCAAATTTTGACTTTTGGCTTCGATTTTGACCAGAGCGTGGATCGGGTGACCTTTCCGAGCAACCTGAAAATTTTGACTTTCGGCGCTAGTTTTGATCAGAGCCTGGATGGCGTGAGATGGCCGAGCAACCTGGAAACATTGACCTTTGGCATGTGGTTTAACCAGAGATTGGATAATGTGACTTTGCCGAGTAGCCTCCAAGCATTGTTTTTTGTCAAAGGTTTCAATCAGAGCATGGACCATGTCACCTTGCCGAGCAATCTGCAAACTTTGACTTTTGGCAAGAGTTTTGACCGGAGCCTGGATCGAGTGACTTCGCCGCGCAACCCGCAAACTTTGACTTTTGACGGATTTTTTGGCCAGAACCTGGATGCGGTGGCCTTGCCGAGCGACCTGGAAACATTGATTTTTGGCAATGGTTTCAACCAGAGCCTAGATCGGGTCACCTTGCCGTGCAATCTGCAAACTTTGACTTTTGGCAATGATTTTAACCAGAGTCTAGATCGGGTGACTTTTCCGAGCGGCCTGCAAACTTTGACTTTTGGCCATAATTTTAATCAGAGCCTAGATCGGGTCACCTTGCCCAGCAGCCTGCAAACTTTGACTTTTGGCAAGAGTTTTGACCGGAGCCTGGACCGGGTGACCTTGCCAAGCAACTTGCAAACTTTGACTTTTGGCAGTAACTTTAACCAGAGCCTGGATGGGGTGACTTTGCCCAGCAACCTGCAAAGTTTGACACTGGGCTCGGTTTCAATCGGAGCCTGCAGGGGGTGACTTTTCTCACCAGTGTGCGCAGTTTTTGGTTGCAGACAGTACTGATGCCAGGAAAATAGATGAGCACCTTCTTTTTTGGAGCAGTTGGCAATCCCGAAGAACATCATGCCTGACTACCTTCTGAAGGGAAGTGTTCCTCTGATCCTTTGTCAAAGGATTGGCTCACGCAACTACGAAGTGCTGATAAGCATGGGTTGAATCTGAATTGATAATCTGGAAGGTTCTAAAGGTTCCAAAGGTTCAAATCCTTTCCATGAAGCATGGAGGAAGCTTCCTGCGATGCTTCCTGCGATGCTTCAAGTTTCCCTGAAGCGTCAACATGAGCGATGGCCAGGTGGTGATCTACTGGGATTCCCTGGAGCTCCCTGAAATCGCCCTCTGCTTCTGGAGCCTGGCCGATACCATGCTCCTCAGCGAGCCGCTGCAGGCTGCGGCCAGTCACCTCGTGGTCCAGAAGGCAACCTGCCGAAGGGCATGGGATGGGATGCCGAGTGAGTGCCCTTGGCAGGCCCTGGCCCAACCTTTGTTCGCACTTACATATTGGTTATTCATTTGTTCATGCAGATGATGTTTCTGACCCCGGAATTCTGGGCGTTCCACTGGTTGGTTGGTCACGGTTGTGTCATACTGTACCATGTCCGAACCAATGGTAGGAGCACCATGGGCTACCTGTTATTGATAGAACTAATCCTCAAGATGATTCAAGTTGTAGGTCATTGTAGGTGTTGTGTTGGTTGGTGCGGGTTGTCACCCCCTCGGTATCACTGTGAATCCTTACAGTCGCCTTCAGCAACCAAGCATCGCCATGGTGGAAACTTCTGGGGCCAGGCACCCCGCTGGCAGCCCAAACGCATCGACCCCTACGTGTGGCAGATCCTCTGCTCCGTGGCGAAGGTTGGCCGAAAGGCCTGGCGGCATAGCATCTTGCGACATCTTGCGACCATCGCTGACCTTTCAAGATCCAAATGGTGGATTCTTAAAACGGTGACCCGCAAAAATGATTGGAATATTCCCAATAAAGTCTCTATACTAGTGGATATGGTTTTGGGGGTACCCCTATGTCGAGAAACCGCCATATGCTCAGTGATGCGCTCGGGGATCATTTTCAGTACATTTGTTGGAGAATGAGAAGATCCCTTGGTGTGCCGTGATATGCCGTGATGCCTGGGTGCTTTCCAAGTTGACAAATTTCATATGATGTTGCGGGCCCGCATGTTCCAAGCTCCATCATTTCTCCCAATTTTTCGGAGAGCGGCTGGGGGCCATTGGTCTGTAGATCGATGTGTTTGGACTATCGCCAACTTGTATTAACCAGTACTCATATGTCTTCTCAGTTTGTAGTGCTAGCTAAGTTCTGGCCTCGAACCCGTGTCAGGATGCGCCTTTGTTGAAGTCAGTGGCACGCATGGCTCTAAGACACGACCTCGGCACCATGACCAATTGGGCTCCTTGGTGACCTATGCCACTTCAGTTGGTGGTTGGCAACTTGAACTCTGCCTTTTGTGCCCCTCAAATCCCCCCTAAGCTAGGGCAAACATGGCCCACAGTCATGAGTCCAGTCACCTTTATCGGAGCTTCAATCATTTGGAAAGCGGTCACTTTGGGTCAGGCCGCTTGGGACTGGAGTGGTTGTTTGTACCGTTCCTATCCGTTCCTGAGTTTCAAAACTGAAACATCCAGATGTGCACGTCACCCGAGCATCGACCCCGCAGCCTGGTGATTTCTGGCCTCCCACGCCTTACTCTGAGGCCATCTCAGTGACCTCTTGGTCGCAGCATGGCGGAAGTTAGCCGAAGTGTGCTGGGGATCTGTGTGCTTACCTGGCCAGCTGGACTTAAGTTGGTCGGTCATGGTCAGTCACTGTGATGGGTGATGCTGCAACCGGCCTGTTGTGGAAAACCTGTTTGCCAACCTGGTCTCTTTGCAATATTTAGGAAAGAAGAGTGCAAACATGTGCAAACTCTTGGCCTTCAGCCTATATTCAAGCATAAAGTCACAACATGTGCAAAGTTGAAGGGTTTGCTACATGGGATGGGTGAAGCATGTTCAAACCAGGCCTCTTTATGTTTACTTGTTTGTTTGCAAGTGGGCCTCTAAGCATCATCAGCGCGAGATACCTGTACTGAAGACAAGCAGCTGCACAATCCTTGGATGACCTGAGGTATGCTCAGCTGGAAAGTCCTGAGGCGTGGCAAGGGCCCTGAAACCAGCCCAGCGCATGCCCGTTCGTTTCCCGTCGTTGATTGTTGCCAACTGCCTGTTTTGGAGCTCAACCTGCTCGGCAATTAGGATTGTGTAAATACACAAGCACATAGTAGAAATATGTACAGGTAGATAATAAGATAAGTATCCAAACAAACACACCAACAAACAAAACCAGACCCGACCAAACCAAACCAAACATAACCAAACCAAACATAACATAACCGAACCAAACCAAACACAACCACACCAAACCAAACATAACCAAACCAAACCAAACATAACCAAACCCAACCCAACCAAACCAAACCAAACCAAACAAAACCAAACCAAACCAAACAAACAAACAAGCAAACAAGCAAACAAATACATAGATGAAAAGATAAATGGATAAATGATTAGATAAATAAGCTTCTGTCACGTGTTACTTAGCATTATCAGTGAAGTGCAATTCGCCCGGATTGTGTGTGTCTTCTTGAAAAAACACACATATATATCTATATATACACTTTATATCACACACGCATACTGTATATGCATATATGCATTTATGTGTATACATATACACCACAAGTTTATATAGATACATTTATGCGAATACATGTATGTGTACTGATGTTGGCAGTCTAAGACTGAACTCAGTGCTGGAGAGGATTGACATCGATTGACCGTTAGAAAATCATGTAGGCTGCCAGGGCCCTGTGGCAGGATGGCCTCGGGGACTTCCGGCAGCGGCTGCAGAAGGAGTTGACGCTCCGGGAGATTTCACCTGAGCAGGTGGCTGAGAGTTGGCAGGTGGCGTACGGTGAGGCTGGGAATCGGGCAAGGGATTTTGGAGGGTTTTGTGTTTGGGGATCGCAGCAGGGTTGATGATTGGATTGTCATGACTACCCATTCTGGGAGCTGTGAACCAAACTGATTCGATAGCAAAAGGCTTTTAATTCCTGTTCAGCAAGGACATGAGAAAGGTGATAAAGAACATCTGCGACTAGTTGCGCTCAGCCGAGTCTCAGCAGGACATGGACGAGTTTTGGCTTCGCCGACGAATTGCGCTTTGGTAGAAGTATGCTGGACGTGTTGGACATCCTTGGATAATGCTTGAACTTATGGTTGAGTGCTCATCAGCCGCACAATCACCTGGCCAAACAAGTCTTCTCACACCCGGTCTCGAAGCAGGTAGTGAATGGTAAATACTTACAGGCGCCCTCCGACACACTTGATCCAGTAGCCCCCGCACCCCCACCGACAAAATGTCAAGCTCAGCAAGGAGAGCTGGCATGAAATGATGGCTGTAGGCACCTGGTTGGGTCTTCGGCCAGTTGCCTCGAAACGCCCTGAGGAGAAGCGGCCACTCTTCATTGCTCCTCGCCCCTTCCAGCTGCTGCGGAGGCTGTCGGCTGAGGAGGAGCCTGGGGTTGCGGATGTCCGAGCAAAGTCTATAAAAAAGGAGCCACCCATTCAAGATGAAGAATGACAGGTAGAGCCAAGATGAGGCGAGCACCTCAAACGACCAAAAAACGCACATTGCTTTCCAAAGCTCCTGTCAGACCAAGAGGGGATGAGCAAATGCCACGTGGCACTGTAGATTCTCTGGGGCCACTCCGGGCAGTCTCAGACAGACGATGAATCCTAGATGCTGACAGGAAGGGTTCCCTCCTTGAAAGAAGGCCTGGCATTTCGTATCATGCTTGTCATTTCCAGTTCAGGACCTGAAGAAAGCTGCAGAAGTTGGGAAACTGCTTGCGAAGCCCAACTGGCGAGAGGCTGACACAGCTGTCTTGAGCGGCAAGGGCGGTTGCTACATGGGCTTGGTACACCAAACTGCCTAAAATATCCCAGAACAAAGTGCCGTGGAGGCTAGAGGCAGCCTATGAAATTGAGACACATTGATAAATGATGCCCGGATGATGGGTCTTTCAGTTTCGTTTTGGGCAAATCCCCTGAAAATGGGTCGAAGCCATGGATCATGGCAATGCTTGCTATTTTGGGAAGGTGTTGATGTTTTTAAAGTCATTTCTGACAGATTCGACTTTGGATTCCTTCAATGTGTTTCTCCAATCTTTTCCGCCGGTTGTCTTCGATGCCAGTTGGACAGAGTCGATGATGAAGATGAAGCAGCGCCGCATCTGGACGAGTTCCGTTTGTTCGCTTCGACAGAGGAAGTGGGCAGCACTTGACAGTGCGAAAAAAGGACTGCGAGGCATGCTGCGCAGCTGTGTATAGTGACGAACATGTACTTAGAGAGCATCGTTTGGAACATATCATTTCTTTTACATTTTGATGTTCTAAGAGCGAGCTTATAACACCACTATCTTCTAAGTGATCACCTCCGAAATTGCGTAAGGGTGCCAATGTTCTATATAAGTGCATGTCCGTCATAGGTAGGCAGCACCGTTTGATTCTAATCTGTTTTTCATGTAAGAAATCATATATGATATGATTATATGACCGTAACCATCCAATCAAAATGCATATGGGCAGGGATTGGCACACATGCAATAGTTGTTCCTTTTTACTAGTTATGAATTGCATTTAAACATCCATGTGTTTGGATACCTTGAAAGCGAAAACAATATATATACATATATATATATAAATATGACATGCACATAGAACTACCCTGGAGTGTACGACGCTTAGAACATGGCTAAGTAGCTGAGGGGTATGTTCTAAGTGACGTTGCCTGATCTCACTCACCCACACTTGGAACATGTTCGTAGTTAGACAAGTCTTATTTGGAAAAGCACATGCTGTTCTCCGTGTGTGCCCGCCACTATAGACTGACTTGTTTGTTGGTCCAGCGCACTCCTGGAATTATCCTAGACTCTAGACCCTTGTTTCACTTGCCCCGCGGTGTATGTGGAATTCAAAGTGTTGCCAAGATGTTCCGTGATCTTCAAATGTCGCAGTGATTTCAAGCAGTCAAGCCGCCCAGCCAGCACCCTCCTGGACATTTGCAAAGTTTGCATGCCAGGGTTTGCAGCGGAAACCATGATCCAGTTGGTATGCCTATCCTTCGAGAAGGGCATGCCTTGACATAGGGCTCCATGCGAGCAGCACTGGCGGCATGGGCTACAAGCAGCTTGGGCTTCTCAATGAGTGGAAGCCCGTTGCTGTCCGACCGTTTTTGCAGAGAATCGAAGGCGTTGAAAGATTTGCGCCGAGAAGTGTTGCAAGTTCTTAGGGCGCCGAACTTGAACTTTGTGATGCGTGTGGAGGGGCCACGAAGGACTTGGGGAAGCTGCCTGGAAGGACAAGGCACCGGCACTGCAAAGCTGCTGGTTGATGTGGATTTCCAACTTCAAGCACCCTACCAAGCTGTTTCCGTTCGGTGGTACTTCTCAGATCGCTTGGATGGCAAGTGGCTGCTATCCCCTGGGGCATGGGCGGAGATTGTGTTGACGTCCTTTCTGGCAGCTGAGAATTACACATCGTTGTCAGATTTGCTTCTGGCATTCTGGGGTCAATTTCAATCTGCCAGGGCCCTTCCTAAGGGCTATGAAGGCCACAACTATGGAGCCCGGGCTTTGCATCCAGTGCCTGGGACTTGAGGCATTCGGGGTCAGGGATTTCGCTTGCAAACTGGTTGCCACTTTGGGATTGCTCTTCCAAATATTTGTAACACAAATGCACGCTCACGCGCATGTAAATAATACTTCATGATATCATATCACATACACACACACATGTTATGTGCATGTATGATATGTTGATATGACATGTATGGGCACGTTCGGATGCATGTCTGAAACAGTCATGACTGGGTTGATCCTTCGAGTGTCCCACGAAGGCATGGTGTCTAGGCAGCTTGGACTCTGGTTGTGGATGCGAGGAGCTGTATGAGGGTTGGCATCGCTTCCTGGATCCCAATCTGAGGCGCTGCGGTGACGTCATGGTCGCATGTCACATTTTGGACTGTTCGACAAGCTTTTCTCATGTGCACAGGCTTTTGAACGTGATTTTCCGAATGGTTTGTGGGCACCAGATCAGGTCTTTCATGATTTTGTTTGATCTGATCATGCCTTGACCACCAATCTGCCAATGATTCTTTGCCCGGCCCCTTGATGTACTGGTTCAGGCTGCTGCTGCGCCGTTTGGGAGAAGGTTCGGCTGTAAGACACAGAGCGTGTAGCCGCTGTGTTGGGAAGAAGCACCGTCCAACTATGGCCTACCAGGCAGGGCTGGGCAAGATGTTGCCCAATGGTGCTCAACTCCTTCAGGTGAAAGCTCAGATCAATTGAGCATCAAACATTCATTGATAGTTTATCAGAAAGCCACCGTAAATTGCTTGCCTTGTGTCATGAATGGCCAGTTACAACCATAGGTATCACAGAATCAGCACCCTCAGCAGATTCATCCTGCTTCCAGGGTTGGAGACAGCACTTTGTGAAGCTAGGGTTCAAGGACAGACGCCGGGCGAAGGGTCCATGAAGCATTTGCAGATGAACATTTGTGAAGTAATGCCCATACCTTTCTACCCGTCGGTTGGTTACTGGAAAGGTGATCATAGGTCTTCTACCGTCCCACTAATACCAGGGACCACACGAAAAAGGCGGTGGTTTGGGAAAAAACGGCAGCGCAACCTCAGTCGTTGGTTTCAAGCAGTTGCATTGGTCCAATCCATGTGGGAGCGACCAATCGCCAATCTTTCTAGGGGGGCAAGCCGCCGGAGAGATTGTGAGGACCGGTCAGTCCATAGAACCGCAGCCCCGAACCTGGAACCTGACAGGAGGTCAGCAGAGACGTCTATGCTTTTGCCGCCTTGACGGTGGAATTTTGTGACCTTTTCCTTCAAGAGCTTTCTTGGTTTGAACGTTCGGGCTTCAGAAGATCTCGGCCCAACTCGATGAACACCTATGGAACTGTGCTGGAAGAAATGGATTTAGGACTTAGCATTGCCGAGTTCCAACGACAAGTGTTACTGCCTTTGTCGCGTTTACTCTTTCCAGGCCTTGCGCTTTGGGCAGGTGGCAAGTGGGCTGTAATCTTCAAAGGCAAGAAAGGGGAGGGCAAACCACTGAAGTTGGCAAAGCATGCAGCTTCAGCTGATGCCCTGGCAGGTCTTGGGGACGAATTGGACAACCACCATGCCTTTGTCATCCGCTACGGTGTCAGTGGTGCTGCTGATATGGACCTGGCACCGCATCGAGATGACTCAGAGGTGACCTTCAACATGGCTTTGGGAAGGAGCTGGAGGGGATGTGACCTCAACTTCTGCGGCCGGATGCAGGAGAAAGACGTACATCAGCATCGCTTAAGCCACCGCTTTCCAGGTCTTTCGGCTGATGTTTGCGGACGCCTTTTGGGTTGAATCTAATTCTGTTTTTGAGCGGTTTTCAGGTTTGAAAGAAGAGGATTTGCTATGGTTTTGGTTTTGGTTGTTTCATTTTTGCCGGCAGCAAACAGCACTGTTACGGCAATTTAGCACAGCTTGGATTCAGTACCTTATCAAGGGCCCAAATCCATAGACTGAGCATCATATATGGGAGTCGTGCAAAAGGTCCTTGTAAGGAGTTTAGCTTTCGATGGCCTGTCATGTCATCAATGAATCTATGCTTCGCATTTCTTTTTTCCCCACCTGTCAAGTGAGGGTTGTTAGATTTTATCAGAGCTGACTTTCATGCCATGAATCTACAGCTTACGAACGTTTTTTTCCCGAATTCACATTTTTTTTCTGAGGAAGTCTTGGCGAAAGTTCCTTGTGTGACTTATTACAAGAACACATGTGGCTGTGGGTCAAAACCCTGTACCCCCGGTTCCCCCATCATTAACAATGGTTTTGTCTACGGTTTGGTTGGTCATTATAAGCCATTATTGATGGTTAGTATTGACCCATAGCCATGTTCATAAAGAAAATGCGAAAGCCAGGTCTTTCGTCCTCCCTCCCCCTCTCTACTCCTCTCTCTCGTCCAGGGTGGCACAAGTGTGACACCCACAATGGGTGATTTTTGTGTATTTCAACCGTTGGACGCCCCGGCAAAAAAGAACTGGCCACAACTTAGGATAATAATAGACTAGAAATAAATGGTCGGCAGTATTCCTGAAATATTTCTCCACTTCAGCCTGCACCAAATGCCAATTGACCCACATTGAGACTTGCATAGCAAAATAGAACATGTTTAATGACAGGTCATGTAAGTGAGGCATGTGAGTCATATCATGTCCAAGAAAGATATGAACTTCAGCCCCTCGCACTGACCAGGGGACTGCCAGACCACAACCTGGATTTGAAATGCCGAGGTGCTGGCTGGGCAGTTCTTCATTTGGGTCGCCAGGTGCCGGGGTGATCCCTCCTGGCATGGGAAATCACCATTTTTATACATTTTTATAGAAAATCAGGTGCCAATTTTATAGAAAAGCATGTGAAACCAACAATATACCATGGATTTTCGCCATGCTAGGGACTTCCGAAGAGTAACCAATCAAGTTCGGAATTTCGGTACTCGACAGGCATACCATGCCACGGCCTGATCTAATCCGAAGTGAGGCTACAAGCGGGTGATTGGGATCATGATGATTGACACGCCAAGTTGGAATTCGTCATCCCGGCATGCCAACAACATGCAGGGGAAATCTATCCACCATGTGGTGGTTTCTTAAAATAGGGACCCCCTAAAAATGGATGGTTTCTTATTATAAATGGTCACTAATGGATGATTCAGGGGTACCCCTATGGCTTGAGAAACACCAAATCTTATGTCCCTAATAGGGATCTCCTATTTTTAAAATAGGTACCCCTATTTTGAGAAACACCCATGTATCATCTTTGTCCCTCGGATCTACCAACTGACCAATCGGTAGGCGCGGTGCCGCCTTGGCCGACAGTGGCAGTGCCCAGGTGCATTCAACCGAGCCCATCCGGCATGGCGAGCGCATCAACTTGGTGATTTGGAGCCGCAGCAATGCTTGGAGAAGCGCAGGCAGATGGGTCCGCATGGGTCAATGCTTCACGGTCAGTTTGATCATTCAAGAAACTTTGAATGATAGGGGTGAGATGAGGTGAGATGACGTGGGATGATGTGAGATGATGTGGGGTGATGTGACATTATGTGCGATGAGGTGAGGTGACGTGAAATGATGTGAGATGACGTTAGATGACGTTAGATGGGTTGATCTACCTCGATCTTCAACGGTGGTTGCTGGTTGATGATCCTTGGAGTTGGATGCGGTCAGTGGCTCAGGGCTGCTGCAGGTTGCTGATGGCCGTCAGCCGCGACTGTTGTGGGCCGATCCAGGGAAGTACGGTAAGTAGGCAGCTAGTGCAGAAACAGCAAATGGCTATGGGTCAATATTAACCAACCAATAATGGGGGATAATGACCACCAAATCATAGGGAAAACAATGGTTAATGATAGGGGAACCAGGGGTACGGGGTTTTGACCCACAGCCACATAGAAACAATGAGAATAATGATAACAATTAGGGAGAAACTAGCAGTTAGTAATAAAGATGTACTAAGTGTTAGTAATAAAGAGAAATATGATACTCACAAACTAGCAACTAAGATGGACATGGATAAACTATATAAGTTAGTGATACAGATCGATAGGGCGCCCTGTGAGGCAACAGGCCAGCCAAGCCCAGCAATAGAGAGAGAGAGACAGAGCGATGAATTGATTCTTTTTTTGCTGGGAGTATTCAAAGTTGTATGGAAGGGGTCAGTTCTTTGATGTGCCCGCACCTCACGTGGTCGCATGGCTTGGACTTGTTTTTGTTTTTTGGTTCTCGCTAAAAATGCACGATTTGGCATGCTTTCGCGCATTCCCATTTGGATTTGTCCTCGACCCCATCGTTTTATTTGGCAATCGATCCCACTGATTTAGTTACTGATCTAATTACATACTGATCTAGTTCAGGACGCAGACCATAGCACTGTGGACATCGAAGCCCAACCCGGCCATGGCGCGTCAGGTGGAGATGGACAGCTTCCAACCGAGCCAGCGGAGCTGCCTGGAGACCTGCGCTGCCTTCCGAGGAAACCGAAGCAGCTCTTGGGCTGAGCTTCCAATGGTGGCACCCAGCGCGCCATGGCCAAGCTCCTTGGCAGCTCCGGTTCCGATGATTTCCCAGGAGACATCGAGACCCCTGGGAACTGATCAACAGCTTGTTGGTAGTTCTATCATTGCATAATTACAGCCTTGTTATTGGTTGGTGGTATGGTCCATGCATGTCCATGCAGCAGCTGAGCAGCCTGGCCTTTCATTCAAGATTTCATGGAGTTACGGATTACTCCTGTATTCGTTCAGTTCGTGGGCCATGCAACTTTTGAACGAGCTAAAAGTCGAATGCTTTGACAGGTTTGACAGGAATTACTGCCTGTTGGATGTACGGCATAAAAAACCCAAATACTTGCTTATACTTTTTACTGTTCTATATGTATATATGTTTTTTTTGTTTTTTCATCCATTTGATTGTTCGCATGAATATGCCACACATGTGTACTATCAGGCATTTGTTATGTACATCCGCATTTACGTCACCGTTCACGCGCATATCATTGCAAATCCATCATCTATCTGGTCTTATCTCATCTCATCTGATCCCATCTCATCTGATTTGATCTGAGTTAATCTAATCAAATTTGATCCAATCCAATCCAATATCCAATCCATCCAATCCAATCAAATTAAATCAAATCAAATCTAATTTAATCTAACCTAATCTAACCTAATCTCATCTAATCTAACCTAATCTAACCTAATCTAACCTAATCTCATCTAATCTCATCTAATCTAATCTAATCTCATCTCATCTGATCTCATCTAATCTCATCTGATCTCATCTAATCTCATCTAATCTCATCTAATCTAATCTAATCTCATCTAATCTCATCTAATCTCATCTAATCTAATCTAATCTCATCTAATCTCATCTAATCTCATCTAATCTAATCTAATCTAACCTAATCTAATCTAATCTAACCTAATCTAACCTAATCTAATCTAACCTAACCTAATCTAATCTAACCTAATCTAACCTAATCTAATTTAACCTAACCTAAGCTAATCTAACCTAATCTAAGCTAATCTAAGCCAACCTAATCTAATCTAATCTAATCTAATCTAATCTGATCTGATCTGATCTCATCTAATCTCATCTCATCTGATCTCATCTAATCTAATCCAATCGAATGCAATCGAATCCAATCGAATCCAATCGAATCCAATCGAATCCAATCCAATCTAATCTAATCTAATCTTAATCTTAATCTTAATCTCAATCTCAATCTTAATCTGAATCTTAATCTGAATCTAATCTAATCGAATCGAATCGAATCTATCTAATCTGATGCAGCCTATAGTTTTGTCAAATCGGATCTTTGCCTACCTATCTAGTACCATCTAGTATCTCTCCTCCTCTGCCTGTTTGCGCATCCATCCGCCTATCCAGGTGGTATTATCAGGTGAGAACCCATAGTGATGCCCCGGCAAAAATAATCAGGTGAGAGGGGTGAAGTTCCATCCTTGGTAACCCTTCTTTGCTTTCAGTGACTAAGTTCCATGGCCGTGAAACATCCGACATGGCCCTATTAACCATCATCACCCCTCAACAAAGGCGTTTTAGTCGGAGGGTGGGCAGGGGCTGGGCTTAGTCGGAGGGTGGGCAGGGGCTGGGCTTACCTTGATGTCACTGGGTAAGGGTGGAACTGTTAAAGCCTTGTGATTGACGTGGCTCAGGTTCCAGATCCCTGTGACGCTTCACAGGTGGGGATGAGTTGCAAGATGGTGCAAAGTCGCCCCTCAAGCGGTTAGAATTGTGCTTCACTACAGTAGGCCCCGAGTTGCTCCTTGTTGACGTTGGCCCGCTGTGATATTAGTGTTCTGCAAAAGTGATCAAAAGTGTGGTTGGACAGACCTTCCAATGACTTCTTGACTCATTGTGATCCAAATGGTGACCAGGCAATGTCATCGATCTGAGCCAGCGGATGGCTCGACACATCCCAGGTGCAGACTTGCTGTGTACTGGAACAATGTGGTACACACTGGCGCCTACAGTATCAAACCACCATCATGGGGTGCATCAAGCATTTGCAGGGGTCGGTAAAAAACTCGGACAGAGAACGAGTAATGACTGTGCGCAGAAGCTAGGCCATGGGTTGGATTTATGCCTGCCTTTGGCATGGGGACAGGTACCAGAGGGCATTTCAGCATTCCACACTTGCCAGCCAACCACCGACTGAGAGCAGATAAACAGACCTGACCAAGCCATTTTCAGTTTTGGAATTCACTGGAGGTGATAAAGTGCTGACAGGAACTCGGCTTTCTTTCCATACAATCGACCCGCCCTGCGCAGCAATTTCAGGTACAGAATCCATGGGCCAAACAGGACACCCAACAGCTTGAAGAGTGATAAGAAGACCAAGGAACCGATTCGACCAGATGAAATACTTGTGGTTATCATGGTTTAAAAGGCAAAGGTTTGATCCGAGAAACACACCTGTTCTCAACTGCGGGGCACTTCCAACGGTCAGTTGAACCCATCAGCTTTTGCCGTGGATCGGCCTGTAGTGCCCAGCACTGTTTCCGCCGCATTTGCCCAACATGTGCCCGTGCGCTGGGCGTGGGAAATGCAACAGTATGGCGGCAAGCGTTGGGAATAGCTGGAAGGCAAGGGTGGGACCCATTCGTGGACACGCCATTGGCTGAAAAGCTGGGTAGGTTTTGATATGACCGGTTGATGTGGAGATCATCGGCTCAGAGTCAAGTCATTCATTCCAGGGTCAGGAGGTGATACTGCTGTTTGTTTCACCTTCCTTATAGACTCTTTGTCAGGGCATGAGTGCAGCGCTTTTTGTGTAGAAGGAGGAATGGATGGGAACCGCGGTGAACCTATGGCATATGGGATAGTAATGCTTGCTCCACAAGATGCCCCTAATGATGCCCCTGAAATTCCTGATGGAAGCTGGGATCTGAGGACTTACAGGATGGATGCAGTCTCTAGCATTGTTTCTGCTCAGGTCAAGGTCTTCAGCTTGCGATGGTGAAACGCTCCCAGGCTGCACAAGGAAGGGGGCCAGAAGTGCAAAGTGAAGTGTCAGATTCCGAGGCATGCCAATTGGACCCAACACACATCAACACACAATATTTCCATCATGAATCAGAACATATCAGAACCATTTACTTCAACCTTTTGGGGTTGCCAGCCAAGCTGAATCTGCTGCTCTTGCTGCTGCTGCCGTTGCTGCTGCCTGTGCCGGGATTGCAAGCAATGCGTTTGGTCTGGCATTTGATCCAAGGTGGCCGACAACAATCCTGCGGCCGTTCCAAAAAATGTTTTCTGTGTCCGGGCCTTGTGGGGTTGCAGGTGGCAGGTGAAGAATGCACTAGTGGCACTTAGAGGTGGATAAAGGTAGTGCCCTGATCCAACCTTTTGCACAGGTTGGTCGACAGTCAACAGCCATTCCCATATCTGGGTACAAACGGTCACAACGAATCCTCCAGAACCAGTTTGTATAATCACTCATCATCTAACATTACTGGTTCTCAACTGAGGCTTGATTCTCAATGATGCATAATTCCACATTGGTAAATCATCAATCATCAATTGATTCTCAATGAGCCACATTTTTCATGGCTCATATTGGCACATCTATATCTTTGTTAAGCTCGAAAGTGTCGTGGAAACTAAAGGTTTTGGATCTGCATCGCCAGGCATGGGTCTTCCTGCCAGCGTGTCGCTGTTTGCCCTCCTTTGGGGCAACAGCAAGTGCCGTCCTCAACGAAGGGATGGCAGATCCCCACAGCTGTTTCACATGGGCAGACATGTCTTTGAAAACAGGATGCTTACCTCTATGAATTCATCCGGAAGTGCGAGTATTCAACACACCAGTTTTTACGCTTGGGTGGTGTACGACCCTCTCCCCGTGGACTCCTGCAAGTGAGATTGCTTGGGGCGACGGGCCAGGGACCGCTGATATAAGCTTTGATAGGGTATTTCTTTAGTTTGAAATTCGATTCGCCAGGCAGGCCACAGGAACCGGACTTTCCAATGTGATCCGCATCATGGTGATATGTTGTCATTTGCGGTCCTCTATTGGACTTGTTGATGTATGAATAGGATATTAAGCGTGCCGTTGCCCAGGTGGATCAGTCAGTTCGACCATGGCAATCTGAGAGCCACTTTGCAGATGGAAGCTTCGGTGGTCGTGGAAGCAACGCAGGACAGCAGTGGAGAATCATGGTCTCAGGTACCCTTGGGAACGGCTAATAAGCCTAGAACATCTTAAAGCAGCCAAACTACGAGCCGTCAGGAAACCGCAGCAAAGCAGCTGATGGTAAGCCAAGAGAAGAGTGCATGGGATCAGGGATGCGTTCTTTTTCGCAAACTTTTGTTGCCAACTTGTGCAGTGGGACCCCAGCTTGACAGCCGCCACGTTGCATTGCAGGAACGTGCCCTAGCAGCTCAGAACAGAGTCTTGGCCGCAATGAGGTTGAAACAGGGCTTATAAGCAACAATAAACGGGGATTACAATGATTGTTAAGAAGAGGGGGCTAGTAACAGAGTAATTATACATTCATGGTGGAATCCCCCTTTGTTTGATGGGGAATCACCAGCTATTGAAGGTAACTTGGTGGTGGTTTATCAATAGGCATCCAGCATTCATTTATCTCAGAAACGGGCCAACCCTCTGGAAGCGCTGTTCTGTTGATATTTTGCACGCAAAGCGCGATACTAACTGCATACAAATTGTATTAGGCTAGGCATTTCTCATTGACGGGTTCCTATCCGCAGTGCACGGCATCCTCTAGAACTAAACGTGGCGCACGGGGATTTTTGCTACACCTGTCTTCAAGTGCAGCGTTCAAGTGGCAGGGTAGGGAGACACTTGGTGAGTCTGAGTGCAGACCTGAGGGTGATTGTTTATGATTGCTGCTGGGTGGTTGTTGGCCAGCTTTGCAAACCCTGGCCGGTTATTGTGCCAAATTGCAGCCATAGCCAATCTCCTCCGCATTGTTAAACAAAAAAGATGCCAGGTTTCCTGATCAAGCTGAGTTTGTAAAACTCCACGTCAACATAATAAACACAACATGTAGTCATGGAGCCTCGTTGTGTAGCCAATGCTGGCGATGCTTTGAGGCCATCTCTGCAACATCTTCACCTTCTTGGATGGAGGCACAGAAGCTCTAGAACTGTTCCATGCTCTCATCGTGGAGTCGTGGCGACGGCATGCGCACGGAATCCTGGCAGATCACTGCATCACTACCTGGCATTGGGTGTTGTCCAATCATCCTTTCGCACGGGATGCTACTGGAGTCCACTACTTTGCTCATTAACCATATGGGATCATATGGGAACATGATGGGAACATGCGTTCTCATTTGAGCGTCATTTCGCAGAGAAGGGATTGGAAGAATGTTTCATCATGATCCCAGTTCAGGTTCTGTTGTTAGTTCGTTTTCTGGCCTGTGGTTCAGATGTGATTCGTGGCTGTTGGGGCATGATAGCCGCAGGGAACCCAGACGATGAGAGACTTCCAGCTATGAGACATGGGCATTTAGAGAGTGCCCGTGCCAAAGAAAGCAGTTATGCTACCCTGCACGTTTGGGTTCATCATCAAGCACAACCCATTATGATCATGATGACTGTATTCCCATCACAATTCCTTTGTATCGTTTTTTTGTGCGCCACCAAGAGCTCTTGCTGTTTTTGCATGTCTTGGCATGTGCGCCTTTGCAAGGACTTTGCCATGAACCAGTCACAATCAATGATCTGAACGTGCGAATCTATGTGCCGGATATGCCGAGTGAGTATTTCAAGCTGCCTTATCCAGCGGCCAAGTCAGATATGCTGCGCTATGGCCTTCTGTATCACCATGGTGGCATTTTTTTGGATCCGGATGTGCTGGCCGAAGTCTCAGACGGCAGATTTGGCGATGCCATGGCATGTTGGAAATTGACCTTGGTCGCTCTTGGTTGTGTTTTTTGGTGTAAGTGATACTGCGAGTCCTTCTTCTTGTTGATGAACCAGTTGAGTCGGAGTCACTGGTGATGTCATCAATCCATTGAAAAGCCAACTGTGAAGGTCGCGAAGGACTTGGACGAAGTGATTCAGCTGGCAGCGAAGAACGACTTTGTATCGTACGTGGATCAAAAGGATCCATCTCAGAACTGTCAGAGACTCGGGCGTGAAGCGTTGGCACATTGAAGCATGTTGCGCCCACCTGAAACTTGGAAATCTCAACTCAAGCATCAAGCTGACCTCCATGGCTTGTTTGCATGGCGGATCTTGGGGGTTTGCCGGATGACCTTGTTGGAAATCACCCATCCCACCAAGGTGCTGAACGCGGCTCCTCTGACTTCATAGCTGGTCGCAAGGGCAGCACCTTCTTCAAGGCCGCCCCTGGCCATCCTAAACTGTCACAGCATGTCAGTGCTACATGGTGCTACACCGTGAGCCGGTCAGTTTCAAGATGTTTTGTGCATTTTGGGAGTTTTCATTTCCCATTTTTTTGAGCCCTTTCCCTTGTGAATTTGCAAGGGGTTCCTTTGTTATACAGCTCTGGGTCAATGCCAACCCTAGTGAGTGAACATCCCTGACACGACTAGTCTTTACAGGGGTGTTCACCTACAGCAACAATTTTTTTGGCTGGGTAACATTGACCCACAGCCATATTACTTAGCAGGTGGATGCTGAAGACTCGGGGCATCGCGGCAGGACGTGTGGACGAAGCAGAAAGCCGCCGTGACGAAGCACTGCTCCCAGTCGGAGAAAGCTGAGGCCACGATCTCGCAGATTTGTTTGTAGATTTTGTAGGGTCAGGTTCGCACTCAAATTCAAATGGTGGTTTCGCAAAATAGCCCCCCCAAATCATCCCATATTAGTCATGTATAGCAATAAATCAACCACTTTTTCGGGGTTCCCTGCTTTGAGAAACCACAAAAGGCTGGAAGGGCGGCCTGAACTCTCACTTTGCCTTGGCAAGGCCGAAATGTATCACCAATGACAAGATGGAGAGAGAGCCCTCATCAGCACATCAAAAACCAAGAGATATCAAGAGATACATATGCAAAGCCATTTTGGACATTTGTGGACCCGTCATCGGCCAAGCTCGGCTTCCTAAACCGGGTGCAGGATACGCTGTGCTGCTTCGATGGGGACAAGCCCTGCATTGTCCCGTGGAACCAGCTGGGCGACGCCATAGCACAGTCGACCTCAGCGACCAAGACTTCCATGTCACTCAGCTGAGCATGTCCAGCTGAGCCCAGCTGCATCGTGTCATAGGATGTGGAGTCGTAGGATGTGAATGGGCAAAGGTGTGCACAAAGAGATGCACAAAACACTGTTGAAAGAGAGAATTTGACACTCCTTCCGTAGCCGTACCTGTCCGGACCATGACCGGGAAGAGGTTTCTGTGCAGCTGGCTCATGAATTTCAAACACTGAGGCACTGCTTCGTTGGAGATAGCTCTTTTGCCCCATCTGGATTTCTTAATGCACTGGAACAGTTCAACGGAGACAAAGGCAAAGCAGAAGGGCACATGAAGTCCCTTGCCGTCAATACGTGCCTCTTGCAAAACAGTTGGGATCGTATAATTCGCATCCCTCTTGAGATGAACAACTGCTTTTCTACAGCACTTGCAAACTGGATGATACGCACAAGGTCATACTTGTAACAGACATTTGGAATCATTTGGATAGCCTCACAATCACCACCAACTGATAACCGCGTCCATATTGCACGTCCGACTTGGAGGTTGTGGTCGACCATGAATTGTTCCGGTATGCTCAGCCACTACCACTGACCACCACTAATTAATTAATCATTATTCACCGTCATAAGTCATTAGCCACCGAAGTCACACTATCTATCTGTCTAAGAGATTCTGCTTATGAAAATGCATGTAAATGAATACCGTACGTGTAGCCCACATCCATACATTGTTTGTACACATGTTTGTACTGAGTGTGCGTACCCATGCAACCACTACCATTTCCAGTGCCATGACGGCAGCACTGCGGCCTTCAGGTTGAAAGGTGCTACACGGGTGCTGGATGCATGGCTAATATCAAGGCCAGCTGTTAGTGGTGTCAGAAAACTTTCTGGTTGGTCTGATTGGTGGTTTTGAACATTGTTTATCACTGGTATTCACAAATGGTTTGTCAGTCGGTGGACGAGTAAATTGTTCAAAGGGTTTTAGCCAGTTTTAGCCACCAAGCAGATATAGACGGAGGGTTGTACACAACACCGAGTAATGACAATGATAACTGACGGATAACGATCATACATAACAATGAAGATGTTTGTATGGCTCGTAAACACAGCGTCCTCCAGCTGTTACCATGATTTAATTGTTCATGACAAAAATGATCATGAGTGGGTTATCATGGCCGGCTGCCTAGCTGTGAAAGGGTCACGCCCTGATACAGACGTATGATAAGATGCGGCTGGCCTGCGCCTGCTCTCAATGGTGATTGTTCGTAAGGCACGCCCCGGACTGCTGATAGAAAACACCATCAAACATCTCCCATTGCATCGTGGGCTCTTGATGGATGTTGATGGCTCGTAGGGGCTTCTTATCAGCTGATGGAGGAATTCTCATTTCATCAGCCACGGGGACGGCGCGGATCTTTAGGCAGCAGCAAGGTGGTTAGCCAAGAAGTGGACATGGCAGGTCAGGTGCAGCATATGAGCGGCGCATGTTCGCGGCTGGTGCAAACTCAATGGGGGATGGTCATGAAATTGGCGAAGCATGAATTTTAGATCAGCAAATCAATAAATCAATAAATAAATACCTACGTAGATCTATACAGTACATATCAACCAGTTTCAAATCAATGATTTCATATTATATTGTTCTCCTTAGTTAGTTGCCTACTGTGTAGTTCTCTTCAGGCATGCATATTATCATACAATAGATTCACACTGTTTGTCGAACGAGTTTTGCCCTGCTGGCTTTTATCGACTTGGCACCAGGAACCACAAGTTTGAATTTCTGTATTTGATGGTGCTACACCAGCTAACGACGGCAAATCCAACGTTTGTTCCTATGGATCTATGACTCACTATTGCTAACGCATCACCCCTTTCTCAACCATCATTGGCCATGATGAACCGTTGATTTAAGATCATTATTGTCATTATTGCCCACTCGGAACCATCACAAATCATGATAATGATTGACCCTTTGTTGATGCGGACCTGCCGTCATCTTGGGGGCTTTGCCCGTACCCAGGATCGGACAATGTACCACACATTCGACGCGATCCTGCAGTGGCAAACGCTGAGCTGCAAGCGCCTTCGTGATAGGTGGCTGTGAGATGTTTGAATGGCTTCAGGTGCTGATCAATTTCAAGAGTATCATTACTGTCATCGTTATCATTAGCCTATGTAATGACTCAGGACAGTAATTTTCAAAGATCGTATCATTACTGTTACAAGCATCATTGTGTATCATTAGTGTGGCGATAACTGTGTGCCTATATAGTTTCATGGTATTTATGATTGTAGTCATGCGTCATGACATGACATTACAGATGTCGCATATGATCAGCACCCGGCAGACAAGATTATTTAACAACTCTATGACCGACATTAATCAGGAATTCAATGCTATCACAGCACAGGCTTTGCCACGCCAGGTTGCTTTGGTGTCCCACTTTCTTTGAAACTGCGCCAGGTCGACTCTTCTAGGAGAACTCTTTGGAAGAAGCTTCTCCTCCGGCTTCGGCAAGAAGTCGTCAGCTGCTTAGTTCGGGTTGGAGTCAGGTCAGTGCACGGCAACGGCATATTCTCCGCGACTCAGTTAGTGTCTGAGTCTGGGGGAATGGGAGGGCTGGTATCAACATGCATCAACATGTATCAACCAATCCTTGGGATAGCGCTCCCATTGCCTCCCCAGGCCGCAAGCAGTTGAAGGCACATCTCTCTTTCTGAAGCGGCATCCTGAGTTGGCAGCTCTCAGCCGCAAGGATCAAGTTCCATGCTGGTCCAAGGTTCCTGACACCTTCGTGAACCCTTGGGGGCGTGGGTCGGATGGTGTAGGGGAATACGGCATGGATTCCGAAATCATCCGAAATCAATGGTTTTGGTGGGTGATTGAACAGTCTAAACAGTCCACTGTTCGCATCTGTTCGCCCCGTGAGTTGCAAGACTTGGGTCCTGGATGGTCCACCACCTTGGGTTCGTGCATTTGGCACAAGTATCGGTCCCAAAACTGGTCGTTTTTTGGAGTGGCAATTGCAACACATCTTCGTTTGGACTGTTTCCGTCTCTTGGGTGTCCTGTTTTTGGGGGAGCACGGACAGGGGCACCATGCAGCTTCGGATGATGTGCCCGCAGTGACTTGCTTGCAGCCGCCGCAAAGTCAGCAAAAGTTATTTATTTGGTTGGATCTTGCACCCTTGAGTCAGAACCACTTCCTTCTCAAAAGCCGAGCCTATTCTGCTTTGCCGGTTTTTGGATTATGCAACTGTGGTCGTTCTCCAAAGCCTATCTTCCTCGTCCTTTTTTGGGCAGAAAAGTGGGAAATGGGGGCCCAGTTTCTACATGTTTCTGGAAATGCAGTGTTTTGAACATATTGCTTTTGTTTGCTAACATACAGCTAACCCCGAAGCTAGTCATACACCATAGAATCAAACCATACATCCAGAACTGGTAGCCAATCACCAGCCCAGTATGGACTATGGACTATGGATTACAATTAGATGACATAGAGCATTAACATTTTTGAAATTTAATCAAGAGGGAATAGATCAATAAGGCACATGCGCTACACTTGTTTCAGGAATAGTGAATGGAACTGAAGTGGTTACCATATTGATTTTGATCCAACATGTACCTTTGTAACAAGCAACTTTAAATACTTAAAAATCATCAAAAACATGAAAACAAACAGGTAAAACCTGGGCCCCCATTTCCAACCTCTCTCTTTTTTAGGGGGTCTTTTTCTTGCGCGTGACATTGCCAGTCTGTCAAACTTGCCCCAAAGATTTGGACGCACGGTCATGATTGTTGGAATTCTGCCAAGGTGGCTCCTGAAAGCAACCCTGAAAGTTTCCAACAGCCAACAACGCAAGCTCCGAAAAAGAAAGGCTGCAAGATTTTCACGCTCTGGGAGTACAAGGACCAGGGCTGGTAAAATCTATCTTGGAGATTCTTGATTCTTGGAGTCAGAAAGGGGGCTGGGCGATGGTATCGGTCTGCTCTTCGCGTGAGCTGTATCACTTTTTGTCGGTGGGCCGTGGCCTTCATGTAGGTGCCACCTTCATTCACTATCATTCATCATCAATACTATAGCTGTCATGAAGTATTCAGCATGCTTGATCATTCATCAGCCATGTTCAAGCACCGTTGGTTTCTTTGGTTGAGATCACCTTCCCTGCAGGATGCCCCGCTGTATGCACGGCTCAATGTGGAGAGCTGGAGACGACATACTCGAGATCAGTGCGATGAACCTATCCTGGTGAACTCTCGAAACGTCATGAAGTGCCTTGAGCATCAAGTGATGTTAAGAGAACTGGATGACATCAGGTGACATTTGCTTGTGTGCAAAGATGGCACACATCCATGGCATGATTTTTCTGACTGGTAGACACTCTAGTGAAGATGAGGTATGATGACGTGGAATCGGGAGTAAAATGATGGTCATCCTGGTTGTCACTGCGCTATGAAGTCAATAGCTTGAAGCATCAGGAGGAGGAACATACATGGAAAGCATGGCGTATGCCCACCATCTTCTGTTCCCAGAGTTGTAGGAGTTACATGGAGTTACATCAGCAAAGGATGGTAAATTTTGCAGCCAGAGAAGGGAAGCAAGCACTTGAAGCAAGCAAGTTAAAGACATGAAACAGGAATAACAACCCAAGCACACAAACACACACACACACAAAGACCATGCAGAAGAATATGTACCAGATATCTTGATCATTCTTGATCGTCTTGGGTTTGCCGTCTTTGGGTTTCAGACGTGGAAGTGCCAGGAGTTGTGCTGATGTGTCATCAAGTCATGGAATAAAACGACAAAATAAGAAGTTATAAACGTCGACAAGCGCGAAGCACATGAAGGCAACAATTGAATGAAGATGATGAACAACAATAAGACTGGACCAGGGAGATGCATGAAATTCGGGAAATCTGGGATTGCGTTACCGGATGATCCACCTTTCATTAAACTTGAACAGGGAGCCAGAGAGGTACAAACGCGACTGCAATGCCTGCGAAGGGGTTGGGTTTGCCATGAATTTCCAAGTCCTTGTAGCATGCACGCGCGCTGGATTTACAGCTCCATGCTCTCATTTGGATTCATTTGAAATCTTAGTTTATTATAAAATTCAACATTGTCCTGGGAGCGAAGTGTCGTAGGTGCCAGGAAATCCAAACATCAGGTTTTCAATATTGGATGAATTGGGGGGTCCCCTATTTTGAGAAACGCGCACACGTTTCTCTGGCCGACTGGTATGATGACCGTGTTGGAGGTGGATCCCTGACATGCCGAAGGAGTTTTTTAAATTTCCTTACCATGCAGCGACGTCCGATCTCATCAGATGCTTGGTATTTCAGCTGCCTTCGGGTGTGGTAGCTTCTGGTTCATTGATCATGCTGTTCACAAACAACCTTGGAGGAACAAGACGACGACGAGGATGAAAATGATGGTGGTGGTGGTGGTGATGATGATGATGATGATGATGATGATGATGATGCTTCCAAGTTGGTTGTTCTCTCTTCATATCTGCCAGATTTCCACATCCCAAATGCTACAGCATGGTTGCATTTCAACGAGATAGACTGAGATAGTTTTTCAAGCAGATGTTTCGTTGTGTTTGTGGCTTTCTTGTCCTCGTTGTTGTTTCTCGATGTGAGGCAGCAGAATTTGTAATGTGAGTTTAAATCAGTTTTCTGCCCGCAAACTGGGAAGTTGTGAGCAGTTTACTGGCATTGGGTCGGGGTGCTGACTCACATCGGCACTGAGGATATGGCTTGATCTATCACCATGGTGGTATCTACATGGATGCTGACTTCATTGTGCTGAAGGATCTCACGCCCGTAATCCAACGGCTCGAGGACCACGATCTCATCTCATATGCAACCAACAGCAACCCAGGTCAGCACGGGGCTGGGCAGTGGACATGGGGAGGCTTCGCCTGGCATTGGAATTCTGGCAGGGTTGGGAACACCCAAAGCACAGAGAGACCATGAGAAACATGAGCAAAGTATGGTGCGGCATGCCATGATTTCATGGCAGTAGCCAAGTATTTTGATGGTTGGGAATGGTGCTCTTTGGTGATTCAGGCTCGTGGCAGTCCTCCCACAGCTGGTTGTCCTGGAGTTGGAAGTTGGAGGAGCACCCAACCATGGTAACATTCTGTGTGGCAACAACTTCTGTTTCAGCTAGATTTCCCTGCAGGAATAATCAGGTTTCTTGACAGTCTTGGGGATACTTCTCCAACACCACAGCACGAGGTGGCGTTTGCTCTGACAGCTTTAGCTCAAATTTCATCGCGGGACGCAAGGGCAGCATTTTCATGCAGAAGATGTGGGACAAGCAGAAGGTGCCGCGGCAGTAGGGTCAAAGACTTCCTGGTTGGCCATCGTTGGCATAAAATGTTTCTATTACCACTAATGAATTAGATAGTTTACTTTTGAATAAAGAGCTGAGTTGCTGCATGTTACCTGTTGTTACACTTGCAATTTTGTTTGTCAGGATGCTTTGAGCATCTTTGAAAACTTTCGAGTGCTCCAACTCACCAGTCTGGTTGCCCCTATTTTGCGAACCACGCGCATCGTCAATCATAGTCCAGTGATCGGCTTGAGCTTTGGCTATGATTTTGGCAAATGGATGTGCGGCATTTTACCCCAGTTAACATACAAAGTTTTAAGCCAATTGTTTCCAAATTCAGTCAAACGCCCCGAACAAAAAGTCAATGCTCAGAAGCTAAGACCCGGTCAAATGGGCAGAAGTAAACCCGGTAGTTTTGGGTACCGAACTGTAGCATCTCACGACCAACCCGCCAGCTTCATATCCGGCTGCGCAGGATGGAAACATCAGACAAGCTTAGGTCACAGGCATCGCCAGTCCAAGCTGCGCTCCAAGCCCCTCCCTTTCATGTCAGTTACATGTATATCAGCCCGTTGAAGGCTTAGACATCAATGAAGATTGGCAGAAACCATAGATGTTTTAGCACCATTTGCCCCGTTACTTGGGCATATTGGTTATTGTAAGCTCCCCATTCAAGGAGTCAGATGCTTGGTGGTTGTGGTTGTCCTAGATTCAAGGCGATCCCGGTTGAGATACAGTATGTGTTTCTTTCCATCTTGACTTGGGATCATACTGAAGACTGAGTAGCATACCCATCAGCAACCGCGAGGGGAGTTGGACGGATGAGAACAAACCCCACTCGCTTGATAGCCATGATTCCAACATATTCTAACCTGATGCAACGATAGTTGCATGGCACACCAGTTCGTAATCACCCACGAGGTACGACTCGTTGGTTTCCTCTTCCGACCAGCTGGGCATGGTGAGGCCATGATAACGAAGCACTGCCCTCTGTCGGAGAAAACGAAGGAGACCGTGTGTTGCTTCGACGATCCCAAGGTGGAGTGCCATATCCCTTTCGCTGGAACCTGGTCTGCAGCGGTCATTCGGCTCTGTGGATTGTTATTTGATGGCCAGGCCTCCGGCCACCGTGATTTCTATGATTTCTACCGGGTGGTTTAAGCCATAGCGGACCTCAAAATTGGTTGGTTTATTCGTATAAGCAGTTGACATTGGATGACTTGGGGGTCCCTTATTGTGATACATACTCCTATATTTCTGTGGGTTGCTGTATTGCATTGGTACCTTCCTTTTGCAGAGACGTGAATTGTTTCTACGCGGTTTTGCACGTGTTGGACCTGCGAGGAATTGGTGAAGGCACATCACATCCCATGCTCAACAAGATGCTAAAGGACAAGATCCCAATGCGGACCTATTGCTTCGCTGATGAGGAATCCTTTGTCCCAGATCATTTTGCCTATGTGCTGGAACATGTGGCCGACCTCAAGGAAGCTCAAAGCTATATGGAGAAGCGAGGCATTAAGCGAGGTTTGGATCGCATGGCCTTCCACATGTTCAACTCAATCATCCCACTTAAGAGCTACAACTGCCAGAAGCTCTTCACTCAGGCAGACAAGCTGTCAGTTTGCAGCTAGCACTTTCATGCTGTTTGATGCTGTTGTTGGAAGATTTGGAAACAGTCTCTTACCAGTTCTCAGCAATCTGGGACCGCGATTGTAAGTCAAAGCTCGGAAGCCCCACTAGTGTGGCATATAGTGGCTAGCTTTGAACCGAAGTTGTGGATGTTGTGGGGCCCTTCGCTCGTTTGAAAAGGTCAGCGCCAACAGAAAAAGATGAAGGTACCTCGAAATGGGTTTTTGGCATGTTTTGGCCATTGTCACGCCTCCAAACAAAGATGCAGCTCTTGTCCACTACTTTTAGAAGGTGTCCCCCCACTACTGAATGCCCTGGTATCAACATGTTCTAGACATCACACGCACGGCGTGGCTTCCGGACAGGGCACTACTGTTGGTCATCTCTATCTGACCTCCTTCAGCACCGGGCATGGCAAAGAACCCAGACCCAAGTCGAAGGACAGTGGGGGGCCATGGCCACGGCTGCGCGTACACAACTGCGCAACGATTTGCTCATGAAAATTTGTTGGGGCCGAAGTGTGAACCCAGAGGCTCATATGTTCCCATATGGATGATGCGCATTTATACATATACGTGTACACATGCACGTGCAGTTGCAAGCGCGTATGACTAGCTTACTTTGGCCCGCAAGTACGTTCACGCACACACACACACAGGTACATTGCATAGGTACGTGGATGCACTACATGTGGACATACACATGCACATATACATACACATACACGTATGCATGCATCCATCCATTCACACATGCATACACATACATTTGCGTAAGCTCTTGCTAATACACAGACGGTCAAGTGTACATAGATGGCTGAAAGGCTAAACATCATCCCCCAAACGATGACAAGTGGTTTGGGTGACTTTCCCTGTTAGGGGGTTCTGCTGGAACTAGGTGACATGATGGAGTACATTTGGCAGGGGTTTCTACATGAATTCGTAATGGTGCTGCATGGTACTTCAAGATTGCGATTGAAGTTCTCGTTGTTTCAAGCTTGTTGCGTTTGTCAATTCTGTGCTCAGCTGACCCCAACCTGTGCATGACAAAAGAGATGATAGAGACGCGTTCGCACTGTCATACACACACATATGTGCATGTTTGTATGCATGTAGGCAATCATGTAGGTATGTTGCACGTCGGCACGTTATGTGTATCTTTGTATTTATGCATGTGCCCATGTGCTCATGTGCGCGCACACACACATGCACACACGTTTTCAAGTACCAGCAAGTTGCTGTGACCTGGCTACTGCCAGGCCTTTGTAGCCGAGCATGCGGACTTTGCCGAGTTCCAAGCAAAGAACGCGGGTGGCTGGCCTTGCAAGACAGCCCACAAGGCGGCTCCGTCGGTCTCGTGGCTTGGCACGCCTTTCCACGGTGATTTTGACCACGGTGATTGGAGCTGCACTGAGGACCATGGCAACTGCTTGGGAAAACTTGCCTAGTCATGGGCTCTACCAGAGGATCAAGTAGCCCAGTGGTTGACCAAAGCAGCTTTGACAAAGGCTTTCGTACTTGGGGATCCCGAGGTTGTTCAGCACAAGTAAACTTCTTATCGTTATTAAACTTTTTGAGTATATTCTTTCGTGTTAGCAGTTGAGAATATTCAGCACATTTCACCGTCAACTGCTAATATGAACAGCATCTTCCAAGTCCAGCCCTTTTGCCGCAATTTTTTTCTGCTGCCTTTTCTGATGCTTCTATCCATCTCCCGTTGTGAGCAGTAATTTTGGCCCGCATTCCCTTGCTGTTGGAATCAAATGCATTGGTGTTTTGCATTGATTTGCATCGTTTGTCATGCTAGTCATCATCTTTTATTTTCCTATATTTTTTTGGATTTTGGGCCAGATTGCCTGCACATGGCATGCACTTGATGGAAGAAATCCTGTGCCACCAGTTGGTAGTTTATCTCATTAGGCTTTGAATTGGTTTCAATGGCCACAGGTCGGGTGGTGTAGGATTTCTTGCATCAGCAGTAGCAGGCAATATTTTTGAACTTTTAGATCTCTCTCTCTCCCTCTCTCTCTCTCTCTGACTCTTTGACTCTCTGACTCTCTGTTTGTCTCTCTCTCTCTCTCTCTGTCTCCCCCTCTCCCGTTGTATAAATGTGTGTAGACACATTTTCGATCCATGTGAAACCATCTCTTCCTTGACCTTTAAGCGTGCAAACAAAGGCTATAGATAGTTAGATAGATAGATAGATAGATAAGATTAGATAAGATTAGATAAGATTAGATAAGATTAGATAAGATTAGTTGAGATGAGATGAGATTAGATTAGATGAGATGAGACTAGATTAGAGTAGATAGATAGCTAGATTAGATTAGATTTGATTAGATTTGATTAGATTAGATTAGATTAGAGTAGATTAGATTAGATTAGATAGATAGATATGTTTATTCAAAGGGAAGGAAGATGAAGGAAGCCCGTACGCCGTACGCCCGTGGCGGCCTTTTAGACAGAACTTGAACCACATACATGCGTCCCTGCCATGCGGGTGTCTACAGCCATTGATGTCCCACCACCCTCGCATTGAAGGAAGCACAGTCATTCAGCAAGTGACACGATTCACATGCGTCAGTTGCAGCTGTGTGCAAATCTCCCAAGTATCCAAGTACAGTACGATCGATATACTTTTTAAAACCCAAACAACATAAATAAATCCATGTTAATAAGCCATCACGAGTTTGACCATAAACAGGTTGTGATTTACCGTTCAATGGGTTTATGAAATTGGATTTCTCGGTAATGATGTTTTTTAAAGGCTAATCATATAGTGGCTTGATGTTTTTCAATTATTTTCAAGGCCCATAATGATTTATCATCAATTTCACTGAATTTTTCATACTTTCAAAACTTATGATGTTTGACTCAAAAATAATCACTATTTTTCAAACATAATGTTGTTGGCTCCATGATGTTTCAAAATTTGAATGGCCACCTCATCTGTGGGGTTGGACCATGTTGGCTGAGGGAGTTCGCTGGAGCGACGGAGCCGGAACCGGAACCAACGCCTGCTCCCACCACAGAAGCTCCTGGTGGTGTCATGGAAGTGGTCCAGACAGGTGCCTGGGTAGGCAACGACGGTGGGTGGTGGGCTGTTCGAATGGTGAAGGATGGTGAAACATGGTAGGGAAGACATGGCCATCCCAGTGAGGCCCTGGGAAGTATAAAGATGATGCCGGGAAACTCAAACTTAATAGGTTTGGATTGGGTGCGAAGAACAGTGCCAGCAACGGGGAAAGGCTTGAAAGATTTGAAAGGGATGAAAAAGGCGAAGAGTTGCCCCAGAACTGTGCTTGGCTTTGTGCTAGTTGATCCATGGATTAGGCAGCTCCAGTGCTGATAGAGGGTTAGGATGGACGGAGCAATCGAACCTATTGGGGTACTAATCACACAAGATGGCTCACACAGGATTCATTTCTGGCAAGCAACCAATCCATAGGGGCCCAAGTTGCGGAGTAGGAGCTCACCCCATTTTCATGTCTTCGGAGTTGTGGCTAAGATGGGCTGGAAATCTTGTGTGAACACAACATGACGCGCATGTACTCTCAATGTTTTCGTGCTTTGAACATCCTTGCGCCAGCCTTTGACTTTTACAACTTTCCCATCTGCACTTGTACATCCTTCGAATTTAGATATTTGCTTCACACAAAGGCCTCCTGGTTTGCATACATCGGGCCCAGAAGTGCTTCAGGAGGAAAGGGGATGTGTGAACCGATGATTTTTCACAAGCTTCATCATATCATATCCAAGCCAAACATGAAGGAACTTTGCTCGAAGAGCATGGGCAGATGCATGGGCAGATGCATTCGTGTGCGCCAAGTGTTTCAGATACATGTCCCATTCTTCGCAGCGCCCTGCTTTGGGGTTCTTGCGGCCATCGTTGTAGGCGTCTCCCATTCCCACACAACTTCCCCCAGTGCCATGTTCAATGCAAGCCCCTCTGGAGGCTCTACGTCATGCAAGATCTTTACTTGGTGGGAGTACGAGGCCATGCAAGTGAAGCCTGCCAGCCTGGATGTGCTTCTTCAGTCCCCTTCCCGACATGGAGATTTTGTTGTCTGAAAATGGGTCCTCAGCAATGTGTTCAAATTGGTGTCATATGTTGTGGGTTGGGTTCAACCAGTTGGTGAACTGGTCCAACGAGTTGGGAATCGCCAAAGAAAGCATTAGCAGACGACTATGACAACTGATATCTATCAGTCAATATCATCTACACAATCAATCATGTGCTCTGGCTCCATGTGGCTGGGCTTTCGCTTTCAGCTTAGCTGGACCTCCGGGATGGCGATGGAGAGAGAGAAAGAGAGGGGGAGAAAGAGAGAGAGAGAGAGAGAACCAACAAATATCATTTACTTTTCTAGCCAATATCACCAATGAATATCAATGATTGTTTCCATTTCATCAGGTTCTCCCCAAGTGTGGCAAGAGCATCAGATCGCACCGGCAGGCTCTGGGCCCTTTGTATGCACGCATCAACGTCGAATCCTGGCGGCGACATGCGCCCAACTGCCCTGAACCTGTGCTGCTGACGCTTGCCAACGACGCTTGCCTGCGACAAATGCGAATCTGCTAGGCTAAAGACAGCTAGGGCGCACGACTATAACCCTTGACGGCCCTTTTTGGTGATGGTGAGAAGTAATTTGTGTATAGATATTATTCTTGTGGCACCTTCAGGTGGAGGGTCCAAAATGCAATGGAAGTATCACACGCCCCAGGTTCCCCGTGACATGAGGAGGCATGGATGAACATGTATCGACATTCATTTGGCGAGTCCTATTCAGAGCTCCATTCTTGGCCCAGTCTATCATCATTTGACGACTCCGAGGTTCGTGAGCACGTGCCCTGGATTGAGAAGCAGCCCCTGGATTGGCCAAACCTCTTGGTGCACGGTCAGAGGTTCCATGTTCATCCGGCATCATCGACACCGTCTGACCATGGGAGGGTACGATCAAGACTTGTCAGTTGGGAAACCCACCTCCCATGACGTGCCATGACATCCCATGACATCCCATGACATCCCATGACATCCGATGACATCCCATGACCTTAACCCATTGCCACCCAGTGCGCTTAGGTGCCAGATGTGCCGGACGAATTCTTTCGACTTCCCTACCCTGAGGTGCAAGCCTTCACCGGTCGAGCATGCCAATTGATACGTGTCACGCCTATTCAAAGAGGTGGTAAAGGAGCCCAATTTGTCAACCAGATTTTGGCAGATTGATCATCTCCCATTTTGACCATGGTTGAACATTCTTGACTCATAAGAGGTGACAGTGAAGGGTTGGCGGATCTTGTTTGCACTAAACTGCGAGGGTTTGCCAGTGCAGTTTCGCGAAGGCACGGGCGGACTCGATTCGATGGGGCGCCATCTACCACAATGGCGGCGTTTTCTTGGAGCCTGATGTGCTGATGGCGCGTGATATCGCAGCAATTCTTGAGAAATTGGCAACTCGGTCAATGGTTTAATGCGCTCTAAGGTCTTTGCATGTCTTTGCAGACTTTGGGGGTTGGCACCCTTGGAGAAACACAAACGCATGACATCCTATGACATTGCGTCACAGGGCATGACATATCAAACATATCCCGATTGTTCAACAGTTCATTCAGAAAAAAGAACCCAGGCTGCGTATGCTGGGCTTAAAAATTGATCATTGACATGTTGCGTACTGGGTACGTCGGTGAAGCTACCCAGACACTTGGATGGTGCTGGCAACTATTCACGGCGCTTTGCTGGGTAATTTTGGCCGCTTGATGTTGGACAGAATTTGTGAACCTGCTGAAGCCGCGGTGCTCACATGGAGTTTCAGAAGATAGCGTTGTGATCCCTTATGTGTCCATTGGTGATACGAATACAGATGTATATGTATATACGGAACATATGATATATATATATATATACAAATTACATTTACATATACATGTTAGTCCAGCGCTCCAAGGCAATATTCGTAGCACAGGGCATGGGGCAGGAACAGGGAACATACGACGGTATGTATTTATTGGATTTCATGGGGTTCATTCATTGGGCTTCTGGCTGTTACCATAGCCAGGTGATGATCACAGGTGGATGCACATCACATGCATTTGACATCATTGGCTTCGGACCCTCATGATTCGAAGGGCTAAATTAAATCAATTGCCATCACTGCACCCTAGATATGGTGACCGGTAGGTACGTCCATCCAGCTCCGTTGATGGGAATGACACACTATGAAACCCAACGGCGAACAACATTTCAGAAATGGCACCCCTTGCGAAATCGGTGAAGCTCACATTTGCAAGGATTCCTACGACCTGATTTCGTCTCAAGAAGATCCAGCCGAAGAACAGTGCACGGATCAATTTAATCCTGCCATCATTGCTGGCCCCAAGGGAAGCCAGTACTTCAAGGCAGGCTGCTGCTGTGAAGCGGCTGCACCCATGGGGTTGGGGCTGCTGGCATGCCTCACGCCTTGCCACGCCTGGCCTTTGATTTTGTTGCAGGAAGTGTGGCAAGCTCACAGGGACAAGATGGTGAAACATTGCCCTTTGAAAGACAAAGAAAAGGAGATCATTTGCTGCTTCGATGAGGTGAATGAGACCTGGCATCATGGGCATCCTGTTCGTTGAGTTTGGTATTGCCGAAGCAACGGGGGATTCAAGCAGAACATGTAGTAAGTGAATTCCTATAGCACACAGAACTAGAAAGTGAGAAGCTAGTAAACTCACAGAGAAGGCGAAGGCGCTGGAGAGAGAGAGAGAGAGAGAGAGTTGCCTTTCAAGGATGCCAATCACTGCAGGGAGAAGTTTTCTTCACTGCATTTGCAAACCGCTGTTTCGGATTCGGAGACTATTTTTGTCCTACAGTCAGTACTGTCTCATGATTCAGGACATTTAATGACCATATATGACCATTGAACCTGGTCTTGGCTCATGGGCTTTGATTCAGCTTGGTACCGTAAACCTAAAGACATCTTACAAGAAATAAATCACAATTGCTGCATGGCGCCCAGTTTGCAAACGATCCAAATTCGTTTGCGGATGACTTTCGGTTTCACCCAAGGAAAAATGCCATGTGCCTTGGCTATCTATGAACAGGGGGATCGCGCATCCCATCCTTCGCACATGGATGAAGAACAAGGGCAGCAAGCTCAACAGCTTTTGTTTCTACAGGCCAGGGTGGTTACTGGTGCGACCAGCCGCAAACAGCCGGAATGAGACTTCTAGGCCACCATAGATACAAGATCGGCTGAAGACTAGTCGGCTGGCTTGTTTCTTCAGCTGTGCATGTCAGGCCAGGTTGGTTGCCTGATGGCTGAATGGCAACTAGTGTCACCCAGTGAAGGAAGACCCACCAACTGCTAATGTTTGCTGACCAACCTTTTTGACAGAACGTGATCATACTACACACTCCGGAAAATCACAATGTATTAAGACTAGAGAAGCCCTGGAAACCATCGATAATTGGTGGATCTTCGTTTGCCATGTTAGATCCCCGGAGGGTATTCATTGCGGATCATTGCAGCGATTGCAACCTGGCAAACCGAAATGCCAGAACACCAGCAGGGAGGATTTGACACAATGGTAACCATAATGCCAACAAATCATATCATCAAACTACATCAAACTACAAAAAACTACCACAACACCACTAATATCGTAAGTCATGATATTCATAGTATTCACACACATATAATATGTATATAGTTCATGACGTACCACGCACACGTATACAGATTATCATGATGCCATTGGCTACCACAAGTCATTTACATAGCTACCATAAGTCACCACTCGTCACCAGCCTCTTCATCACACCCTTCCGTTCCTCGCTCCTTTCGCGTGCAGGGGCGAAGGCTTCCAGCCTCAGCACCTTGGGGAGGTGGGGGGAAGTGGAAGTGGTGTCAATGTTGGCTGGTTACATATGGTGAGTCTGGATGGGTCTGATGAGCAGTGACGAACCATACTCACCAAGTAGTGATCAAATGATCTAGTATGGTTAATGAGGGGTGGTAGTAGTGATTATCTCGAATCCTTAAAGTTGGGGGTCATGACTATAGCAACTTTTGCACGAATGCGGATGCCAGTTCCGGTGCGTTTCGGTGTAGCTAACCCGAGCACGTAGCAACATGCAGGCATCCAACAATCCTTCGTTTTGGCTTGGCTTGGCAAAAGATGTCCAGCTTGAAGGTTCTCCCATTTCAGAAGCTGCCCCCATATCATGACATAACGGGAGGTGCCTGGTTGCGGTGGCATGGGAAATGCCAACAAGCATGGGAACCTGGGAGGTTCTTGGACCCTCAACAGGTCTAGCTGCCTTGGCTCTAGCTGCGTTAGCATTTGACTCACTGGCGAGTCTGCCGTTGGGTTGCTGGCGTCCCCCCTCCCACAGGTGGTTCGTCAACGATGGGAGTTGGATCGTTCAACAAAGTTTTGGGAGAAGCGCAACGTGGAGAGGCCCAGCAGAATCATCTCCTGGCAGGTATGGATTTCAGATGATAGGAGGAGGACAGTTTTGGCTGAAACCGCTGAGTGATGATGATAAGTGCTGAAAACCGCGGAGCCACGTTCAATTTTCTGACAGAACCAGCTCAAGACCACACCGACAATGCATTCTGGAAAGGTTCCCTGCTCCCTTTATTCTGGGAAATGTGGTAAATCAACATCCACGAAAGGCGGAGGTCTCAAGAGTCATATTAGGCCGCGTTTTTTTTTTTTTTTTGGGGGATCCAGTATATAATCACTAGATAACCTCTATTTGTGGGTTTTCTTGATCGATATGCAGTGGCTTAGATGCCCTCACCACACCATCCAGACCTTTGCAAGGCCCATGGAGAGGCTCCTGTACCACTTCCAGCAGCATGGGATGCACCTCCAGGCCTGGCGAAGTTGTAGGATGCTGGGGTCTAAGTATTGAAGGGCCAAGAAGCTGTGAAGGCAAACAAATAAACCAGTGGTGAGAATTGATTAATAGCTGTGTTAACCTAATTCTATTAACTGTTAGGTATTGAAGAATTTGGTTAAGAAAGCTGTGAAGACCAGTTGAAAATGTCCCAGGTTGGGAAAGTTCCCAACTATGACAAACTCTCCTGGTGCCAATTTCGGTGTCAAGCTTTTGACCCATGACGGCACACATTCCAACACAGTCCCGGGACCAAAATAGCTGAATACGACAATGTCACTTGTAGTGGCGCCTTTGGATGTTTCCCCTTCAAGCAATCTGACATGTTTGCTGTTGCTTCAGCTTAGCACGGCTCCTCGGAGGAGCTTGATTGCACAAAGCTCTTCGATGATTCTACTGCCATTGGTGCCCTTTACGCTGGAGCCTTTTCCGGCGAAGCTCGCAGAGCGTTGACGCAACGAAGCGACTCCCAGCGGCAACCTGGTGACGGTGGTCGGTCAACGCAGGCTGACATCAGGTCGTGTCAAGTCATTTAAGGCAATCTCAAGCATCAGGTAGAATCAGAATCGTTCAGAGACATTGACTATCCATGGACAATATTGAAAAGGGTCCCTTCTTCTTATATGCTGCTGTTCAGGCAACGGCCAGCATTTTCAATGAACATTGGAGGTGTCCCAAGGAATGGCTGTTCCCTTGGAAAGCAGTGTCCAACTCGCTGCCCGCCTGGTAAGGACTCCGCAGAGACTGCGAAATTCTTTACGGAGAATCCTTTCATGAGACTTGCCGAAATGACAGGGCTGGAACCAAGAAGTTTCTTTGGACAACTAGGTATGCTCATTGTACAGGTCCAGAACGTGTTTTGTTGTGGGTCCCATTTCATTTCACGTGCCTTCCACCTCACGGATCCTCATGCGTTTGCAAATGCCTCACTTATGCCGTGTTTGCGTCAGTGCTAGCTCTCACAACGACGTCTTCCATCACGATGGGAAGAACACTCTGCGGAAGAATTGTAGCATGGTTTTGCAATGTGCTCCTTACAGACCCGAAACTTTCGACATATTTACTCGATTTCACTTGTCTTTTGCTTGGAAAACGCGTTAAAAAGTTTTGAACAGCATTCTAAGTGGAAGACCTGCATGGGCATCAGCGAAGCAAACCAAGCAAAGTGGAACTTGAAGACAGCCTAGCCTGCCCCGGTATCAAGAAAACAAGAAGAATACAACCTAGGAAAGTGGTCTCGGGAGGGTATACCTAGGTTTATTTGCTACTTACTTTGTGAACATATCAATATTTTGTCCCCACTGAATTACTTTCCTCTTCTCTTATTACTGGTAGGTCCACAGATCCATAAACCATCCCCAGTTTACCTTAGCTAGTGATGTATCCCAAATATGGGTGCTTCATCAAAAAAGGATCCAACAATATCTGGTTTCTCTCAGTCATATCAGACTGATGCCATTGATAAGCTCACCTGGAAGAAACCAATAGATGGAACCACTGAATGCAAATAATCTGGGGCCAGGCATCAATAAATCTGAAAGAATAAAAACATAATGCCATGGATTGCAGTGCGGAGTCTCAGATTTCGTTTCAGTCGTTTTTCTTTGATGCCAGTGCAGGCGTTGTCACTCATGCCAGGGTGGCTTCTGAGGAGGCGGAGAGAAGTAAGCACACGATAGGCACCGTACCTCTCATGGAGCTCGCAAGTGCACACGGCACGTGGTGGCACGCAGCACCTCACCGACAACCGTAATGACTAAACCAACGCCATCAAATCAAGCAGATGGGCCATGAAGGCAACGCCAGGAAGAGAGTCATGAAACAAAAGATGTGCCCCAGGTAGTTCGAAAAGAGGAGAGACAGTTTTGAGGTTTTGGAACTCTTGAATGGTGGCAACGGAACTGAGATCAACGTTGCGGTAATGATCGCTGTATTCTCAACCCGTGGGCGTTTTTTTGCATTTTTTGCTTCCAAATCCGGGCTTTAGGACACTTCACACTGCAAGTAATGTAAATACCTCTGTTTTTTGAAGGTTGTTGGGGCAGAAACCAATCCCCCACAAGGTAACCATTCTGTTGTGTAATCAGGTTGCTCAGGGCCTGACGCACCGTGGCACCATTTTGGAACCGGATTTTTCACGCTTCCATTGGATTAGCCTCCTGCGCAGCACGCCTTGCGCCAAGGAAGAGTGTCAACCACGAATTCCAGGACCGAGTGTAGCCTGTAGCCTGTAGCCACTGTAGCCCCTAGCTACGTGTTACGTAGCGTGGTGAGTCAAGGGCCGGAAGGGGGGTTGTAGCGACCGCTCACCATCACAACCAGCCATGGTCACTTGGTAGTAGTTGCAAACAGAACTGGGAGGCGTTCCTTGAAGTTGCAGGTGCGTTCCAACTGTTTAACGAGCAATGGTTCTCAGAAACAATTGGCGGATAGGTAATATGAAGTTTTGCAGTGTCGCCCTTGCACAAGAACAATCCCAACTGACAACCTGATTGGTGATTTGTTTGGAATGGTTGAAGCATGTTGAAGCCACCAAGGTTTTGATCATTTGCTGCTGGCCAATAGCCCGAAGCAGAATTGGCCAGTGCCCATAGCCATCAGCTGTTTGAAACCACCAGCTCTAGCCACTGCCATCATTGGTTCCCATGACATGTCATCATGAACCAAGACTAATCACAATATCAAAAACATATTTTGGTGATCATCATTTGTTACTTTTACTATTTACTTAGTAACAAATCATTCCTTCTATCTATTTTCATTTGCGCGTGCTTGCACCTTTATCCTGTGGCCATCAAGAGCCATCCCTGGACGCAAATCGCAGCGGCAGGGCGGCCTGCCGTGCAAGAAGACTGGGCCTCCAGCTTTGCCAACGCTGCCTCCGAACTTTGGAGGCTGCGTGGTGGGAATGGCAGCCGTTGGTGGCGGCGATTTTGCCCCTGTTTTTAAACCCTTTTTTAGGATTTCAAGATGTTTCAAGTGAGACAAAATAGGAGCGCGTTTTGCCGTTTTCTTGGTGGTTCATGAATGGGGATTTATGATTTTTGCTTCACCTCCATAAGATTTGAGCCTAACCTAGGTTTAGGGTGGGGCTGTTGTGCAGAAGGATCTTTGTCTTCACATATCCTCACGATTTGATTACCACATGTGATCATATAGGAGCTGCTTGGGTAAATAGAGGTTTGTCATCACCCCATCGCGGGAATCTGGAGTGATGTTTCTTGATGTTGATTTGCACTTTGTGCGTCTAAAAATCCAAAAGGGCTGCGATTACAACCCGTCTGTGTCCCAGCCGACTCGCAGAGCCAGCCTGCAGACAGCTTTTTGGTGTGTGCTGATGTTGCATTGCGCCAGGTAAGAGTGTATGTCGCATTTTCACCCTGTGGGAGTATCCAGATGGAGGACAACTTCAGACGTGGTGCCATACTTCAACAGCTTTCGGATTGGGAGTGCCATGCTGTGACCATGATGAGGCAACAGTCAACAACGATTCTTGAAGCGCGTGGCTGTACCTTTGACAATGGCAGGGAGCTGGAACCAGGTCATGGCCTTTCTATGCCTTCCAATGTTCAGATCCTATTGGATAGCATGTCCCAGGCCCTGCCCCAGGAGTTCCTGTCTTCAAGTTGCTGAACATTGAGTCGTGGCGACGGCACACCCATGGGCTATGTCAAGAGCCTATCTTAATCAATGACAAGCCACCAGGAAGCAATGAGGGGAAGGATCTCAAACAGGGTAACTCCTTGCCTCTCTGTGTTATCTCAGGCACTGTGCAAAGTGATTAGTGTGACGCTGACTATGACGAGAACTGATGACTGTGATGCCGATCATATCCGATTATATCCGCTTATGATGACGATCACGACGGTGATGTTGACGATGACGATGACGATGACGACGGCGATCACGATGACGATGATGTTGATGATGACGATGATGACGATGATGACGATGATGACGATGATGATGATGATGATGACGACGATGATGACGATGATGACGATGACGATGATGATGATGATGATGATGATGATGATGATGATGATGATGATGATGATGATGATGACGATGATGATGATGATGATGATGGTGATGATGCCGGCGACTGACGACCATAATTAATGGAGGTAGGCAAGACGCGTGTGAGCCCCTGAGGAATGTGAAAACATGGATTCCTGACATGCCGGACGAGTACTTCAGGCCCTTGGGATGTCACTTGTCACATGCAGCCGCCACCAATTTGTTGGTCACTGCTTCGTGGAGGATGCCGTCGCCAGCTCCGAAGTCAGACTTGATTCGCTACGCCCTGTTGTACCACCACGGCGGGCTCTACATGGATGCTGACTTTGTTGCTGTGAAGGTGCCGCACTTGGAGTGGCAGGATCCCATGCTGCGGGGTCATGGGACGTCATGGTTGGTCATGCCCCTTGTGACATCTTCCGCATGGCTATGCCAACCATCCACATTAGCTGCAATGGGACTGTGCTGAGGATATGGATCCCATCTTGGCGCTACTGGAGACACATGACTTCATCTCCTACCAAATGAACGGACCCTGCAAGCTGCTGCGGCGTTCTGTTTGGGTCACCTTGAGTGGGGAACATGGTGGGAACATGGGAATTTTTGGCGAAGGATTGTGCGAACATGTTCCATCGTTCAGAGGATCACAGCAGGACATAGCAAACAATTTACCGCAGCTACTGTAGTAATGTGCCCGCCGCCAGGTATGTCAACGGTCCTAAAAGCAGTGCAGTGGAGATCAGTCTAGTTAGATACCAGCCAGTTGATGTTGCAAGCCTAGTTGCTGATGCCAGACAGGGTTGCAGATATTCTTAAGATGAGCATCAGCTTTCATGATATCATCGGAATCCTGCCTGCAGGAGAGCCCGGGCAGACATGCTCTTCAGCTTTCAGTTCCAACCTCATTGGTGGCAGGATGTGAGGGGGTGACCATGGTGTAGCCAGGTGCAACGACTGGACCTTGAGAAACCCAATGTAAACTGTCCGAATGATTATGGAATGGCGATAAGGGTTTCTATGCATCCTGGCTTATGGGGTGTTGAGTCGTGATCAGTTTGTAGTGTTTTGTTGGAATGTGATTGGTCAACCGGACCACAAGGAGGGAAAAGGAAGTAGAGATCCTTGCGGCTGAACTGGGACCTTCCCAGCGCCAGGAAGGGCAGCCTGGTGCACAAGTACATTTGGGAACGGCAGAAGGAGAAGATGCAAGTCCGCTGCGGCAAGTCCGGTGGGAACTCCCAGGCTCTGCCATGGCTCCTGCTTTCATCCCTTTCTCTTTTCAACGTTGCATGGACTGAACATGAGGAACTGAACTTTTGAACCACAGGCACTTGGTTCAGATTGTCGCGTGAGTATGTAGCTGTAGCATGATGTAGCAGCTTTCGAGGCAAGTCTTTCATGCAGATGTGAATCACGTTTCCAGCTTGCAGTGTTGCAGGCATGCTGCTTTGACAGCCAAAAGCCAAGAAAGCTCTGCAATGTCCCATGGGCATCTTTGGGGGAAGGGGTGGCTTGCTTGCAAGAGGGGGTGTCTACATGTGTCTGTCTATAAATCGATGGCACCCGCAGTTAGAATAGGTTTTTCCCTCCAGCAAAAAGTGATAAAGCGTTGTGGTCCATCAAGTGGTCCGGATCTTGTGGCTTTGGGCAGGAGTTTCATCAGTTCAATCACCATTTGTTCTGAATGCAGGGGAGGATAGAAGAACAAGATCATGGGACATGATTCAACCGCAGGTGTTACAGCCTGCATTCAAGAGGTAACCAGGATGAATACATTGTCACATGTTTGGAAGGGCTGAAATGTATCATGTACGCATTCTGTGCATGCAAATGTATCCGCATGAGTCTTCAGTGGACGCTCTTTCCATGTTTTCCCATGAGGTTTCGCATCCTGCTTACAACGATCTGCTGAGAACAGGTGCCGGGTGGCAGTACAGCGGAAACAATACAGCCCTGAATCCTTGAGTACCAAACAACCAAACAGGCCCGCTACAAGGTACAGTTTACATTTGTATAAAATAGAATAAATTCAGGAAGCTCCTCTTCGTTCTTGTTGGGTAGCTGCTTGTCCATGGTTATCTACGTGATGCTGGGGGGACACCCGACGGTCATTTCTTCACAGAGTTTGTGCTCAAGCGGGTCTCATCAAGGGATTCTTTGCCATGTCCAACAGGTGATATTTTCGAGACCTTCTGTTTTGCTGACGAGTGGACCTTCGTTCCGGATCACTTCGCTTATTCAGTGGAGCACATCCCATCGAAGGATGAGGCTTTGAAGTACATGACAGATACCTGGCAGATGAGTGAGATTCTAAGCCAGGGTCCGGGTATTTAAAGGTATTTTCATGATTATTCATGTCTGGCAGGTTTCGTGCGGCTTTGTTTTCTCCGTGGGAGACAGAGAGCGCCCGAAGTAAAGAGACAAGAGGCTCCCAAACGCTTCATTCTCTTCACCCAAAACCCGGCCAGCAGTAATTTTGATAACTGACATTGAAAGATCGTCAAAAAAAACAAAACCTTACATGAGGATGGGCGCCGTCGTGTAGGGGGTGGATGGCCCATACCCGCTCATGTTGAGGTGCTTTAATCCTGATTTCAGTTTTTGGCTGCTAAAACTGATGTTATGTGATGTTATATGCCCATTGGACGGCAAGTCGGAGTGCAGTACAGTACCCAAATCACGTTCCTCTCCGCATCTCTCCACACATGAAATGGATGAAATGGCAGGTTCATTTGCTTGGTCACAGCAGCCGCATTCCAACATCCACTTTAGCTGCGGGCACCCCCCACGGAAGAGGGTCAATGCTGTCATTTTTTTGGGGGCACCAGACCCGTAAGGACAGAGGAATCCAGAAGCCGTTGGACAGGACAGCTGCCTTGTGAGTTGTGGGCCCCCCGAAGAGATCTGGTTCCAGCATGGTTTGCATCCTTCCCTCTTGTCTCTACAAATGCCTCCTTCCTGAAGCATAGATCTTTCGATGATGTCCTTGAGAGCCTGAATGGTAATCATCATGACATCATTTTCAATACCCTTCACCAAATCAACGTATGACTGAGCAATCCAAAGGGTCCTCACATGGCAGGATTGTCTACCACCTGTTCAATGCCATCACGCCGCTGAAGACTTGGAAATGCATGGCTTTGTTGGACCCGAGACGGCTCATGGGATACTTGTACACAGCCTCCTGGATGCGCTTGAGGGTGACCAACACAGGCCTGCAGCAAAAATTGCAATTGATTCCACTTCCAGGTTTGCCTTCGCATGTGTTTCGGGATTTGGGATGATCTTGGGTGCTGATAGCTGCATATTTTACACCTGGTGGTTTCTCAAAAATGGATGGTTTATTGCTATGAGTGGTAGATATTGGAATTTGGGGCTACTCCTGTTCCAAGAAAGCACCATATGTGCTATGCCAACCATACCACGCTGCATCCCAACTTCAACTCGTGCCATGTGGCAATCTCCTTGCCCGGTGCTTCGGCATCTCCAGCCTGTCTCCACCGTGCTGGTGGTTGCTGGTGGCTGCTGGTGGCTGCTAGTGGCTGCTGGTGGCTGCTGGTGGCTGCTGGTGGCTGCTGGCTCTCAGGAAAGCTTCAAGTCCGAAAACGGCCGCCGACCAGTTCCCATGTCCGAAGAGTCCCAAGCATGGCTCCAGGCAGCTGAGTTGGCGCTGCGAGGTAGTGCCGTTGGAGCACGAGTAGTGCAATGGGATTCCCCCGACCACAATGGAATCGCTGCATAATTGGGTAGGTGCCGTGAAGACGCCATGATTTGTTGAGGTAATTCATCAACAAATTTTTGGGGGATTTAGGATTGGTGGTTGGGAAGGGTACTTGAAAAACTTCTCCAAACCATCAATTTGACAAGTGTCTTAATATGGCTAGCTGATTTTGCAATATTTTGCGGCCTCGGTGTCGTTTTTGGTCTCCAACATGGAATTCCTTAGGCCTTTAAAGGGTCAGGGTTGGGCTCCGAAGTGAGTTGCCCTAATTCGAAGGCGTCTATACGACCAACATAGGTATACTGTAGACACAGATCCGACAGGAGCATTTCCAAAAAGTGGTTTCTGCACAGAAGATTTGTCCCCGTCACACTTGACGCCAGGCTCACCCCGAGTTCGAGAAGTACCAGCAGGCAGGGGTGCAGATGGTACCCTCAACTGGTGGCTAAGTGGTGCCCCATGCTGCGCCCCAAGGTGCCCCATGGTGCCTCCAGGGCTGCCGTGCCGAGGTGTACAACGGCTGGCAGCCATGCCCTGGCCCAGTGGAGACCACTCCACCGCCGGAGGAGGAGCTTCAGGAGGATCAGGACGCAGAAGCACGCTGAGAATGGGCGGAAGTTGGTTGCTAGGCCCAACAAAAAATAGATTTGGCAAGTGGGTGCCGGTAATTTTGGCCCAACGATGCATTTTGAACACACTGAAGTCAATGGCATGGTGGAATGGGATGTTCTGGATACGTTGATGGAAGGTGCAGTGAGTTCATCACGAACTCTGTACTGGCATTTGGATGTCAGAAATGGTGTCGGTATGTTCGCAGACTTTAGCTGATAGAGTTCTATAGCAGTTTGCAAACGCTTATTCAAAGGAAGGTACGCGGGTGCAGTCGGTGCCATCAGTCCTGTCGCTTGTGCATGTTGAAGCCATGGGATGCCAGGGTTCTTTACAGGACGTGGACTGCAAGATCTTCACGCTGTGGGAGTACAAATCCGGGCCACCGCTGTCTGTGACGCTCAATGTGGAAGGCACAGGGATGACATGTCTGGGGGTTCGCATCCCGGGTGCCAAGAACCTTTGGACAATTTCAACGCATGGCTTGCCAAGCACAAAGGATGCAAGCAACGAACATCTGGATCTGGCTTCAAATTTTCAGTTTCCCAGGAGCCGGGTGCGCCGCTGCCCAAACTTTGCCTCATGGAATGGGGAAGCCATATCGTTTTGAGATAGGGCAAGCATACAATGTCCCCGTCATTTGTAGGCAAAATGCCGAAGGCACACATCAGTCCAAAAACTAGAATGAGCCTTTCCTGCTCGATCCCACGGGCAGCATACGACTTGCTAATTATTTAATAAGCATGCTTTCCTGTTGAAAAAATCATTCAACAAAGCGATTATAGAGCTTATAAAGTATCACCAGCTATGGGCAACTGTGAACAATACACAATTAACCACTGCTGGCCCTTTGTGTTGACGATGAGTCATATGAGCCCACTAAGTACTTGGGGCAGTGATTTGGCAGATGGGCAGTTTTAACACTTTCGACAACCACTACAAGTCTTCACCATTGAATCTGTAGTAATTAAACCTCGTTACGTCATGATATGTCATGATCAAACCCCTATTAATCATCATCAAACCATTACCGTTCTTATTGGCGCCGGCCATCTCTGCGGCTCCAGCGTGTTGCACCACAATGGCGGTGCAAATAGTGCTGCATCCTGGGGCCGTGGCGGTTGCGCCAGCGCAGCGCACCTCTTTATGGCGGCGGCCTTCGCTCTCCCAAAGAGGCCATGGACAGCCTCGCATGGCACAGCTCAGACTTAATGAAGGCTGGTGATCTAATGAATAAGCTGAGTTGTTAACAATGGGTTATTAACTGGCCGGTGATCTAATATAATGACATACAACGATGGTTTTTATCAATGAGCATACTGCCAATCAGCTACTCATTAGTCTAACGGACATACTGCTTAATACGCCCAATGATGGTTAATGATTACTGTTCATACTGGTTAATGATGACCTGCAATCACACGTTCGTTGATGTTGGTGATGGCCGGTCATAGCCAATAGCTTGATATAAGGTCTATGGTCACCCGCGCTTAGTAATACATGTAAACGTTGGATGGGGGACATATCCTCAAATCGATACATTGAATATTATTGACTCATTGATGTCCCCATTCCATACCATGTTGGTTAACGATGCCATGCCAGAGAAACCCATGGTTATAGCAACCATTGTCAGCCAGCGACGGCTCCGCCAGCGACACAGAAATGACCCAGCTGGGACCCGGAAAATGAGTCATGCATTGCTGTTTGCCGCTTTTTGGGCGAAAATTCCACCGCTCTGTAATTGCAAGGGATCGGATTTTCAGGCATTAACATTCCACCATCAACCAACAATATTCGTCACTACGGAGTACAACGAACTTGCTGTTGCAGTAGATCCTAGCAGCTGGAAGGTTTTCTCCCAACATTCTAATGGGATATTTTCCCAGCTGGGATCCTGGGGCTGAGCCATGGCCCCAAGGCATTGACAAGCCTGGTGCATTGGTCATGCTCAATGATGTGTTAATATCTGCGCCCGGGCGGATACCCAAGCAGTTTGGAACTGGGCCAGGTGAAGTAAACAGATGCACATAGGGCGCCTGAAGTTTTGAGATTCCCAGATCCCAGATGGTTTACCCATAGCATTCCATAGCCATGGATGGGCAGTTCAGAATTTCACTTGCAGATCTTACAGCATCTATATCCACTTCCCAGATGTGTGTAGAATTTCTAGCATTTCCCTAGGGACTTTCATGATATACAGCAACACCCATACTGCCCGGTTTGGCAGATTTTTCCGCAAAATGTATATACTATATTTGTAATATAGATGTTTTCAAACAAATGCATACATGTATTTTTGTTTGCGATCTTCACATCTTCACACACTATATATACATGAAGTAAACATGTGTAAATATAAAAAGCATGTATTATTAATCCGATATTGTTTATGGTTTCCCTATAAGTTTTCCCTGGTGACCTTGCCAACAGGTGACTTCACTTCGCGTTGCACGTCTTTGGCCCTCGCCAGCAGCGCCAGCATTGCAAGCCTTGCCGCTGCCAGCGGCCGCTGTGCGCTTCAAAGGAGGCAGTGGCCACGGCGAGCAACGGCAGGCTCTCGGGGGCGCCTGGGGGTTGGAAGGCTGGTGGTTGCCAGGGAGGTCAAGAGGCGTTCGGGGTATCCCGATCTGGCCCTCGAAAGGGCGAGCCAATACCAGGATTCTCAGAACATGGTAGAAGCTGTTTGCACTAAACTCAGAAGTTTGCAGGTTGGGAGCCTGTCCATTTTGGGTTCCACTGTTGATTATTGCTTGTAGCGAGTGTGTGCGGGTGGCGAAATTATGCACCGCGCGGCTATCCAAGTCATCATTGACTATTCTTCGTCCTTTTTCCCTTTTGAAAGATGCCGCTGCCAATGCACTTGGTTCTTCCTGTTGGGTATGCGACTGTATTCTAATGAGACGTGCTTGTCCTGTCTGTGACATGGGCCTTGGTCACGTGTCAGTATACAGTATAATCATATTGCGCGTGGCTGGAAAATCCAAGCTTAGACTGGTGCCCACTCCAAGAGGAGGGCTAGATTCTTTTTTCAAAGGAAAGAATATCGCAAGGATTGCTGCGAGAAGTCTTGATAAATCTAAGGTTCCTGCGTGTAATCATGTGGGAACATGGGTGTTGCCCAAATGGAAGTGCCGCTGAACAACCTTTCCACTCAGAAGACCAGCGATTTGAGAGTAATTACTCAAATTTTCACATACGCCCGCGTGGAGGTCCAAAACAAAGCACACCACCATACACGCAGATAATCGAGTCTGCGTGCATGTCACCTTGAGTTGTTTGTCTTCTCGCTTCGATGGCGGCGACGACCATCCTTGATCCTGTGACAGGTGATGCCAAAGCCCAAAACTTCTTTCAGAAGCTGCGCTCCAAGTTGCCTAAGCCTCCGAGCAAAGAGGCACAAGACGGATGCTTCACGGCTTGGGGCAAAAGCTGAGCGCAGTTTGATAGTGCACGTTCACATATCCCATGTTCACATCCCATAGTTTTAGGATGTTTTAGGACCTTGTTGCATTTGGTAGCTCTCTGACAGACTTCTTTTCGGTGACATCCTTCTGTCAGTGACCACCATGAGTACAACAGTGGAAGCGACCCAGTTTTGACCCCCGAAGCCTTCTGACCATGTGACCAGCATGCCCAAGCACCGAGCTGGCTGCAGGAAATGCAAAAGTATGGTACGGCCATGCTCTTCAGCTATTCTTTCCTGGGTACTCTCAACATGTGTGCCATGGTCGCCATCAGCTGGCCACTCTTCATCATGCGCACTGGAGGAAGCCCGGTGCTGTTTTCACCGCTGAAGCTGAATCCAAAGTATGCACTGTATTTGACAGGCTTGCTTCCGCCGGGGTGCTTTGCCATCAAACAGGGGATCATGACATGTTGGATCATGTTGGATCATTGGATCCATTGCTTACACATTTGCATCAGACTCTTGTGATTCTTGTGACACTTGTGAGGCAAAGATGACTTCTTCATGCTTCCCTAAAGGGGGGTTCAAAACTTGTGGATCCCCCTTGTCAAGTACTTTGCGGTTTCATTATCTGTCTGTTTTTCTTTTTGAAAATTTGCTCCATGGCAGGTGTCTATTTCACCTTCGGCAGCTGCGCCACGCCCTTCCTCCTTGCAGCATCCGTGGGGCTGGCTCCTCTCTTTGCCAAGCTGCTCTCAGGGCTGCAGAATCGCTTGAAGTGTCCCAAGTGGTTGGCATTCTTCTTGTTGGGCCTGCTGATGGCAGCTTGCTATGTGGCTGCTTTACCTTTGTTGATTACCTTGGCATGTGTGGCATTACGTCAGCCTGTGTTGAAGTAGTTTCGCCGCAAGCTTTGAAGTGTGGCGTGGTCTTCAGCAGAGTTTGATCAAATTTATCCTCTGCTGTGCCGTTTCATATGATCTCCTGTGACCACTGGCAGCTGAAAGAGCGGGAAAAGAGCCAAAAAAGGTGGATGTGGCCATGGATGCAGTCGTAATGAATTCACTTTTTTGAAGTTGTTTCCCCAATACCCTCGCCTGACATAGCAGCGGCAATGTTTCCGATGTATCACCAGCAGGGTCACTGACATGGGACATGGATGGACATGGTCTATCCCAAAATGGTGGTCGCCGAAAACAGATCAGTCCCCTTTCGATGAACATAGAACCCAATAATTAGAATCCATAGGTCACAGTGGAAGGGCCGGAACCCAATAGAAGCCATAGAAACCAAATGGGAGGGGATGGCCATGGGGACCATCCGCATGGGGGACGTTCCTCAGCATTCAATCAGCTGGTGGGTCCGATGGAGCCACCTGCCCGATGCCAGGCTGGCGGCGGCATTCCGCAGGTCGCTGCGAGACGGTGCTGATCAACGATGAAAATGTGCTGCGGCTTGGCATGTCAGAGGATTCCGTCTTTGAGGAGACTAGGAGTCTACACAAGTTGAATCACACATGTGCAACCTATATAGATCGTTTATGTACATTATATACGGTGTTTTTTGAGTGATATACATACTGCACAAATTTGCATATCCAATCTATAGATAGATGTTTGTTTGTGACTTTGTCTGTGTTATTCATGGTTACGCGGCTTCTATCACCCTGTGTCATCTCCCCCTGTTTCATGTTTTGCAGTCTGCTGTGCGTCGAGGGATGAAGCTGTCACACTGGGCATCGCGGGGTACGACCGGGTTGGGGCCCAGGACTTATTTGCCGGACATGCCCAAGGAGTATTTCAGTGCCCCAGCTGGGGGAGAATGAAACTTTCACGTAGCATTCTGCAGCTGCTGCTCTGGAGTTGCTGAAATTGCAGAGTATTCTGACCCTTCTGACCCTTGTGTTGGCCCTTCTGCTTGGGTGAAAGCCACAGTTCCTCATGATTTTAGCAACCAACTTCAACCAACCCAGTCTGAGTTTCTGACCGGCGGATGGAGTTTTTGTCACCCTGAGGAATGCCATACTCCCAGGCCAAGTCCGACATCATCAGGCACGGTCACTTGTTGCACTTGTCAAAAGACGATCGGAATTCCTGGGTCAGCAGCCATGGTTCAATGTACTGGGGCGCTCAGACAGTTGGAATGTTTACAGTATCTCAGAAGGCAAGTGGTATAATTTCTTGAACTGCATCGTATGCTCAGGTTCTAAAATATTCAAGCACTTGGAACTTGTGAGAATTCAGCAGGTTCAGGAGCAGGCCATTGCAACTGGTCAGGTATGGACTCCTTTATCATCACGGCGGCATCTACATGGACACGGATTTTCTCGTGGTGAAGGACCGCCCTGTGGGTGGCCTTCCTCGGGAAGGGTTGCCTTGGGCAGCTGCGTCAGGACCTGGATGAAGTCTTGACTTTGACGCGATCCTTTGACTTGATCTCCTACGTGGATGCCACTTGTCCTTGGCTTCAGTGGGCGGTGGTGGTGACACAGGTGACACTGGTGGTGCCTGCTAGAACTGACCCAGTGAGAGGAAGAGGAGACCCTTGTTTCACAGGGGATCACAGGGGTTCGTGGTGTGTTTGAAGCAGCGATCTGAGGAAGGCGTTGGCAGCTTGGAAAAGGGCAGCTTGACATCATTCAGTTGCCAGGAAGTGGTGTGTCACCAAGCAGCTTCACCACTTGGGTAGCACAGGTGGATCTTGGTTGCCAGGCCATGTGGGAACAGCTGAAGGGGGGCCATTTTGTTGGGCCTTGAGGCGCATGCTCCAAGCATTTCAGCTCCAACTTCATGGCTTCTCGGAAGGGCAGCAGCTTCATGGAGGCCGTGTGGACCAAGCAAAAGCACCTGGGATGCATGACATGCCCGTGCTGATGGCAGACATGCCCCGGGTTCTCACCAGCTCTAGCGATCGAACTGACATGATCTATGTGTAGCATTTTTTTCTTCCTGCGCAGTCGAATTTGATAGATCAGAGGTTGTGCAGATGTTTCAGCTGTCGGACGGTCATGGGAAATTCACGGGAATTCTTTGTTTTCCGGAGTTTTCACTGCCGAGTATTCTCAGACATGTGTCGGTTGTGGGTCTTTTTTCCTGGGAATCTCCTTCCTTTTTGGGCGCTTGTGGGGAAAGAATGCGATTTTTCTTTCTTCATCCATGTGCGACATCATGATACATCATGTGCCATGTCTTAATTATTAGCAGTGAAGGTGGCTGATCCTTTCAGGCAAAAAATGGTTGAGCATTGCCCACTGTCGGAGAAGGAACTGGAGAAGGTGTGTTGCTTTGACAATGAGAAGATCGACTGCCACATTCCTTGGGCGGGCCTCTTGGCGAAGCGGTTGGCCCCACCTGGAAACAGATTTTGTAGTCGATCTACGGGGACCAATGTGGAGATCATTGGACTGATGGGGATTGATGTCACTTCATTATGGTGTAAGAATGATCCTCAGCAGCACGCCCACCCTTCTAGCACCAGTTTATTGAGCATTACTCTGGATGTTCTTGTGTTCTGCGTTTGGAGCGGAAAAAGTACGGTGTGTTGGGCTGCAAGCTTCTCAGTTCGGCTTCCAGGAATTGGAGAAGGCGTGTCACACAAAGTCTTCGAAGAGTTGGAAGGTGAAGGACCGATTCGTGCACTGTCATAGTCAGCGGCTGCTTGTGATGTGATGTTTTGAATAGTCAGCAATAGCTTCAGTAGCAATCAATAGCCAAACCACTGCCAGTGGCTGTTCTAAGACCACATCATGAACCAGCTTGGGACGCATGTTGCATTTTGCTGGGGCAAGGGTCCAAACAAACGATACTAAGAAACTTTCAAAAGCTGGCGCGGAGAATGCGACCATCAAAATTGTGCCTCTCTTCTTGGGAAAACGCCAAAGTATGGGCAGCAGTGCCAACCTCATGGCTGATCATTGTCAAAGAGGGTTCCTTTTATATTTTTTCACGGGCTGTTTTGCTGTATCGCGCTCTTGGTTTGTTGGTGATTGTTTGCGAAGCAATAATTTATCCGAAGTTTGTGGTCATTTGCCGCATCCTTTTTGATTATGTGGCAGAGGGCATGCTCAAGTCTCAAAAAGTAATGCGCAGTCTTGAACGCCTCTGAAAAACCGACACCTCATGTGGGACTTCATATTCTGGTTGCGAAACACGTTGCGTGTCCAGGAGTTCATTTCAAATCCTACTGCTTTGCTGATGAGCGTGGCTTTACCCCACCAAACATGATCGAGCTCCTTCCACAGTCTGCAGCCTCTGCCGCAGCAGCATGGAAGAAGATGAACAAGCGAACCAGCTTGGACCCCTGGCAACGCATCATGTACCACACCTTCAACTCCATCATGCCATGGTCGGGCTACTCATGTCCCAAACTCAGGCACAACTGGCATTTGAAGATGCAAAGTATCACAAGATGTGCCTGTGTTGGGAGTCAACTGGCAGCATTTGAGGCACTCAGATTTTCAACCAATCTTCTGTGTATGGGAAGCTCAACTACCTCAGCTACACCACTGGAAGGGGAGCCAAAAGCTTGCCAACAACTGCCGAGCACCGTGCATGGCTCAAGAAGTGACCCGTGATGGGAGCAGCTGCACCACCAATGACTGACTCGCAAACCAACCGTGAAGTAAACCAAACACGGGCCATTTTGACACATTCTTGAAGAATCCTAGAACATCATGGTATTTGATGGCAGAATTTTTCCCTGAAGGCCCGGCTTTCCATAGCAAAACCGCTGCTGGCTGCACCGTTCGGATATGTTTGGAAGTGTTCTACTAGCTATATAGATTGATGCCATCAAAATACCATGCAGGTGCAATGATTTAATTCCATTAGCTGTTGACAGCTCCATGCATAGGAGGGTGGATCATCAAGTCTTGACAGAGAGCTCCTGATGTTTGTGAGGCTTCCGCATCAGAAATAGGTGAACTTCTTAGCAGATGCATGGGACCAATGCGGGGGCAGCAACAGATTCGCCAGGTACAAAATGAAGGACTTCTCTGCGAAAGATGGCTTGCCATGCAGCTAGAGCAGGCGGATCCTCGGACAACCACTACGCCTCAGCGAGCAGCTGCTCGGCAGCTCAGTAACTTGTGGACGGTTGGTTTGTTTACTGATGAAGCGGTCAAGGCAGAACTCAATGTCCCAGGTTTCCTTTCGGATGTGGGCTGGAAAAAAATGAAGACGGGCAAATCTATCCGTGACGGCCACAAAGAAAGCTTATTGTTTGGTGTGAAAAAGGCCTCGACTTTATGCAAGCTGGGCATGATACGGCACCACCAACAAAAACGGTAGCAAATTCTGGGCATGGTACAGAACAACCACCAACAAATTTAATATGTAGAATGATTTGGAAGAAGGTGTGATGTGTCATGATATGTCATGATTGATGGTAGGAAACCACTGTGAATGCTAGCCGCAGCTGAGCCTAAGGCACTACGGCGCCACGTCGTGAAGCACACGAACCATCGGCGGGACCGAGCACGAGAGGAAGGGGCCAACCGGCCAAAGTGCCGACCTCCTCCGTTGTGAGCTGCGAAAGATTTGCGGATGAGGTGGGCATGAAGCAGTGGTGTTAGTGGTGATGGACGGTGATGGTTGTGACTTGATGGATTGATGGTTATGATTCAGTCGTGATGGTCGTTGATGGGTCAAGAATGTTCACAGTAGTTGAACCTCAGTAATTAAAGAACCGGGGATGATGTGCGATCATGCTTCCTAGCGGTTGGCAAATCTTAGATTCTGATCATGTTGGAGTTGAACAACCAATCATTGGTTCCCGAAGTTTCCTCCGAGCTGTGGAATCGGCGGGCAAGACATATTTCCCTTGCAAAAGAACGGTGAGTAGATTGGATGATGCTGGTTCCTTTGGCTAGTTCCTTTGGGAGGGGCATTGCTGCATCAAATCTCCAGCGAGAATCCGTTGCTGCCGTTTGCCGCCTTCAAGCAGCCTTTCGTGACTTCCGTCGCTTCACTAGAATCCACGTATGGATCCTCCAATCCCTTGCCATGGTGGTGCCCCATCCATGAGGAAAAGGCCATCTTTTGACAGGTAAAGTACGGTAAAGCAATCACTATTATATTCAAGTTGCGAACCTTTGAAGTCCAGATTTACGTGAACATATGAGACACAGCCAGTTGATGCTGAGATTATTTCCGCCGAAAGCGATGCTTGCACGACCTACCATTTTGCCGATATGCTAAAATTGCCTAAACTTCGCCGGATTTACTAGGGGCTCTTTTGCCATCACCGGCACAAGCGCTAAGCGTCGGTGAAGTGTATCTTTTGGAGCCATGCAACGCAGCTGGGGCTGGCTCAGAAAGCGCGGCGATCACTTGCGCTGCGGCGCTAGATACTGAGCTGCAGAAATTCCGAGGATCGGAGAGAGGCAGGTAGACACACACACACACATTGGAGGTACTGTATACTTCATCCAGGTAAGTGGTTTTAGGCTTCAGATTGGATGGCGTGGATAGATTGGTAAGGATATTTCTCGACTTCGCGCTTGCCGCCGTTCTGTCCATCTGGAACTATGACCACCGAACAACGCGAGCTTTATGAAACTTGCCTCAGATCTGGCTGCAAGGTAGTTTCCGAGCTGTGGCCAAGTGTTTGTGACGGGAGGTGATGGACAACTCAGCTGGAGAGGCAATGTCTTCATGGTATCTGCTTTTACAATCATTCTATTTCACCCCGGCTTAAGGTCATTTGACTTCAGCCATGGTGTTCTCAGTGACCATGCCATCTTTCATGTGTTTGATGGGCAGGTCAACGAGAAAATTGATCAAGCTTGTAGGCCATCGTGTGCCTGATGATGGTTTTATGACAATGCTGGGAGAAAGGACCTGCCCGGGCCCTCCAAGCCCTCCAAGGATCGTGTTTTGGAAGACCGCGGCAAGACAGGCGCGAAGGGAGGCTTCGCAGTGACCAACTCTGATGGCTCGCTGGTGGGGCCTTGGAATGCCATGGTTTGCTCACCACTCATCGGTGGATTGGCCGAACGGATGGGCAGCTTTTGCCGGCATCAGAATGCTTGCGCGCCAGATTCTCGGAGGTAATATTGATCATAGTGGTGTTGGTGATGATGGTGATGATGGCGATGACCATGATGATGGCGATGATGACCATGATGGTCAGTGATGGTATGTGATGATGATGAGGCGGCGGCGGCGGCTGCTGCTGCTGCTGATGATGATGATGATGATGATGATGATGATGATGAATGAGGATACTAAGCATCAGGACTTTTGACGACTTTGCATTTGCTTCATTAGTGTTGCACTTTTGCTTGCGTTGCTGTGGCCGTTGTCGTTGTCGCTGCTTTGCAACCGCCGCCCTTGTTGCCGAATTGGTTTGTGTACTGTACTTTTTGCTGTTGCTGCTGATGCTGCTCGTTTGGTGTTGTGGCGGGGGTGGCTGTGGTTGTCGTTGGTCTTCTTGTTGTCGTTTTTCTCAAGGGTGTTGTCGTTGCGACAATGATTGTGTTTGTCACCTTGGTTGCATTGTTGTCCCTGTCCTGGCGGTTGGTTCTTCTTTTTTGTTGTCGTTGTTTTTGGTTCTCTGTTTTTGCTTATTTCGGATGCTTGTCGTTTTCACGGTTGTTCAATGCTGTTGTATGCTGTTTAGTGTCATCCGTTTGTCTTGTTTTTCGTTTGCCAACCCTGCATTCCATGACATGTGCCGAATCTTCCTGGGGCCGAACCTCTTGGAATGTTCTTGGCACAAAGTTGCAATGATCGCAGCTTCTTCGATATCTGATGGGCGAATCCGTGAGGGTGGCAACTGGTTTCTTGAGGTCAGAGACCTTTTTTGCAGAGAGAGCGCCTTCAACAAGTGCGCATGTGCACCTGCACCACTGAGGACTTGTACGAGATAGGAATTTTGGTCGTTGGCGTTCAGTGGCTCTCCCAGTTCGAGTGGTTTGCGCACGAGAAGCTGGCACTGAAAGCTGGAGTCAGTCCAGAGGCAGCTGCTGAAAACTGACGTGTCAATGCAACACCGTTGGCTCTCCATGGCTTTGCCTAGTATATAGGAAGAAAAATGTTTCTATCGAGGGTTCAAGAGTTGGAAGTTTCGGCATTTTTGGGATTCCTTCGCTACCAATTTGTGTTCTTGGGTGTGCCTCAAAATAGGGGACGTCCCATCCAATATATTCCAATATTACTTTTCAGTAACAATAATCCGTCCACATCATTAGCATCCATTTTCGGGGTTCCCAATCTTGAGAACCATTCTGTTGGTACCTATATAATGTGCGGGAGAACCTGCACCACTTTGGTGCTGAAAAAGATCCGCCAACAAAGCGCTGAACTTCGTAGCCGCAACTGGTGAGGCTTCAGACCATCAATGGATCGACCAGAATCAACCACCGTCCTTAAGAAAACAATTGAATTAATTTTATAGCATTTGCCATAATTCAGCATCATCAACCATCAGTTGGCCATCAGTGTCCTCATCAACCATCTAGTCACCATCGATGAGCCATCATTGCCATCAGAAGCATCATTTAGGCATCAAGTAACCCTGCCAACCATCATTAGTAACCATTATCGACCATCAAGAGCCAGCAATTCATGGTCATCATTCATCATGAAGCCATCAATTGATCATTATCAAAGATCATCAACCATGAATTAACAGCCATCGTCAACGATTATCATTCTCACTCATGAACGGTGGTTAGCCATTATCATGACCATCAGTTAACCATCAATTGAGCATAAATCAACCAGCATCCAAGATCATCTATCAACTTGCCATCGTTCAACCATCAACCCTCAGTCAACATGATCAACACATCGATTCAAATTAGGCAAATTCATCATCATTCACCATCCGAAACCAGGGACTAGGAAATGATGAGCCATTTTCATGAATCAATTGCATGGGCATTCACCATCAAAAACATCCAAAAACCAGCCATTCATGGCCCAAATGCTGCGGCTTTCACATGGACCCATCATCAATCCTCCCCGGGGTCACTGGCACCAGGCCATCGCGTCCGTGAAGGCTCAAGTGGCCCCTGAAGCGGCACAGGGCATGACGCCACAGCAGCGAGCTGTCGGGGGACCCAAGCGCACCGGCACCCAGGAGGCCCTCCCAACGAATGGATGTGGATGCAAATGGTGAGTTGAGTTGGTTGAGTTTGTGTAGGTTGAGTATGGTGATATATTTATGGTATCTTATGGTGAAGTACTTGGATTGCTCATGGTCAAGTGATCAAGTACTTTTGTTTGAGTATTTCAGGTGATTGATAAAAGTCAGTTACGTCCGAATTGATGGTTGATCATGGTAAGTGTTGATTGATGGTTGATGGACTATTCCTTCAGAAATTATTCCAGTGTGTAGGTCAGTCTCAGAAATAATTTGATCAGAATAATTTCCTTGGGAATATTTTTTTCCATCGAGGCAAAGTGTCAGGTACTAGTAGGGTGTACACTAGAATAATTTTGTACAAGCTTCGCATGGAAGGTAGGAACGACACTGGAATAATTTGGTATGTACAATGAGAAGTGAGGACAAACTTGAAGATGTTGAGAGGCCTTTGGGCTTTGATGTTCCCAACTTCAAAACTTGAGCAGAGTATGGCAGAGTGCTGTTTGACCAAGAGCAAGTTTGACCCCGTTTGAAAGGAGATCCTACAAGACATTGAACTATTGCATATGTGCCTGTCATCACTGCTAATTATTCTGAGGTGGTTGACCTTGGAATATTTTGTGTCAGGATGTAGGTGAACCAACATTGGAATAATTTAGAAATTATTCCAGTGTGACACCCACCTGTCCACACCAGATGGCATCATCCATGATGGTTGGTTTATGGTTGGCTGATGGTTCATAATCTGAATTGATGGGCAAATATAGATGCATGATGATGATTTTCTGGCCAAAGGTTGTTTATGGTGATGGTTGATGTGGCTTTGGCATGATCTCAGTTATATTCAAGGGATTATTGTTCAGAGAGGTCTGATTTAGAGTGCAGGAGGTCGGAACCCTGAGAACGAGGTAAGAATTGGCATTAGTAGCCTGAACCGCACGCGTTTTCAAAAGGACACTAACCAGACAGAGTCCAAATCGAGTCCGAAACAAATCCGGAAGTGCAGCCAGGTGATTGCTTTGCCACCCAGGAGTGCACTTTAGAGTTTGAATCTTTCGATGCCTGCACATCCAACATGCTCATAACACCATAGTGATTATTCATGATTATTCCCATTTCTTTTGTACGTGCATCTAGTCTTTACAGGTTCAATCTACTGGCCAAAAGTATATACGGCCAATATGTATTGAAGACACGGGTCCGGGTCAGCTAACAAGATGGCAGCTCATCGTTTAGCTCGATTTCAGCATCCACAACGGATTCGGAAGGATCTAAAATCGAGGATACTGGAAGCCAAGACAAGGGATGGTCGCATTGGAGAATGAGGTGCCCCTCAAAACGGGCACGGGATTGGAGAAGGAGCGAGCAACACTCGTCCATTAGGCTATCTACAAAACGGAGGTTGGCAGCTCCGTAGCTGCTATTATACAGACACACATTGCACATGGTAAGCCCGCCCATTCTCCTGTCGCATGACCGAGGTGTACAAATATGCCATGGAGCTGCATCGGACCAAACGTGTCTCCGACAAGACCCACTCCGATGCATTGACCGCCGTGGGCGGGGAGCTCTATGGCTGCACACTGCGCGATCCTGTTGGGTGCTTGTTTTTACGAGCATTCCTTTCGCAAACACACGGTTGTAACATGTTTTTACATATTTTACCTGACCTTTGACCTTTTCATGTCTACATTATTTGATTTAAAAACCGCACCGTATAGCTAAAGAACTTGAACCGTCTTGAGACACCATGAGCCACCCTGCAAGGTAAATGGAGATAAAATGATATAAATTGGCCATGGCCCAGTCTGCATTGTGTTCTAGCTTGTGTTCGGCACATCTGAATGCATAAGCATGGGTGTTCCTCAAAATCGGTGATTCCTCAAATCATCCACTAATTATCCACTTGCAGCAATAAACCCACCTTTTTATGGGCCCCCCCCTACTCTGGAGAAACCCTCACATAGCAATTTTCCACGGGACTTTTGTGTGGTCGTCATGAGGCGGGCCTTGGTTGACCTGGTGTTCACCATGGGCTTCTACCATCAGATCTCAATGACGTTGAACGCCTTCAATGTGCCCCTGCCAGAGGGCGTCGCCCCACCCTTCGAGGAACCCAAGGTGTAGCGGCAGCGCCCCTGATGGGCAAGTTGAGACCTGAACACAGCGCGCCTGTCAACAGAAATGGCCCGATGAAGTGTAGCTGTTTGCGATGCTTCTTTGCCGGAAGGTTTCAATATGTTGCAATCAGGATCAGTAAGGCTGGCATCTGACATCAACCCACCGCTCCATGCTCCATCGTGCGGACTTGTGACAGCATTGGGCACAGGCCAATTGCGGGTGCAGCCCTCAGACTCGGCATCCAGGCTACACTGAGCTTATTTTTCTGGAGTTTGCCCCAATCTACACCCAAGAATCAAGCCTTTTTGGCGCACGCGGGTCCAAGTTGCAAGGGAACCGAGTGAGTAAGAAGACGTTTGTAGACCACATTTATGGCAGCATCCGATTCCTTTACATTCAAGGTTGCCGTTTGAGATTTACAGATTGACATTTTGAAAGCGCAATCTTACATGATACCAGCAATGACGCGGGTATGGAAGGATTGCTACATGAACAATTTTCATGTAGAGGCTCAGGGGCTGGGTTTGGTCCATCAATCATGCATTATTGGCCGAATGCATTGAGTGATGTCGTAACAAAGTGTAGCAACGAATATATGTCGAACTCCGTGAGCTCTTGTGGCTCAAGGGCAACTTACCCCCCAGCAGCTATGTGGCTGTCTGGGGGTGCAGAAAGAGAACGATGGTTCTCACATCGGTTTGGTGAGGGCCAGTTGATTGAGGGCTCGATCCGGGACGATGTGGGCAAGCCGCAGGGAACCGTCTTGATCGAGATCCTCCGTTCAGTCTCCACGGAAAGCACTGGCCACTGGGTGGAGGCAAAGTTCATCGCTGCTTCGGACAGCCACATGGAGTGGTGGATGACCCACGGTGACGGAGCTAAACACCGAGGCAAGTGCTACTACCACTTCTGCGAGGTGCCTGCAGTGGATTGCGGTGTGAAAAGGAAAGGGACTTCAATCCATCTGGAGAGGTTCCGGCAGATCACCCAGAAGATGGTTGATGACTCCCAGCCGGGATGGGCCTTTGCAAAGGGCCGAGCTAAGGCTTTCAAGGACTACCTGGCGAAGAGAACCCACGCTCTTGACCCCGGGGAACCGGGTGAGAAGCTTCCTTGGGCAGGTGAGGCCCAAGATGAAGAAGGGTCAGCCTCGTCCGAGTCCTTGTCGGATGATGGCAAAGCCTTGAAGAAGAAGCTTCAGAAGACCAGAGAAGATCTGAGGCGGTTGGAGAAGCAAGAAGAGGAACGTGGCGCAAAGAAGAAGAGGGCAAAGGGCCACGCGAAGGACAAGAAGAAGAATGCGGAGAAGCAGGAGAAGAAAGCAGCACCTGCCCAGGGCAGTGGAGTCAAGGCAAAGTCGAAGAAGGAAAAGAAGAAGAAAGAGGCTTCTGGTGGCGAGTCCTCGGAGGACAAGAAGAAATCGCGGAAGAAGAAGCGTGAGAAGAAGGATGATGGCAAACCAAAGAAGAAGCAGAAGAAGAAGGATGCGTCCTCGTCGGAAGAAGGTTCTAGCTCCAGCAGTGAGGCAGAGGAGCTCTTCGGCGAAAGTCCCAAGGACAAGAAGGCTTCAGGGTCAGGACGTACCCAAAAGGATCGTGGTCCTTTTGGTGCAGGTGAAGCTGTCACCTACCGGAGCAAGGAGAAGAGCTCAGGTAGTGAGTCGTCTTTTCAAGACGCCCCCGCGGTTCCAAAGGCGGCCTCGAACCAAGCGAGGCTGATGCAGTACGCTCGAAGACGCCCGGGTCGCTTAGCATCAAGGATGCTACTAAAGATGCAGAACGAGGCGGCCCGGGGAATCGTGGGGGCGGTGGAAGAGGAGAACCACACCCCAGCGGTGGCATCGCACTACCTGTTGACGATGATGCTGCCGCAGCTGGGACAGAAGCTCAACCTGAGATCTCAGCGCGAGCTAAAGACACTATGTCTGGCCATCGACTTCCTCGCCAAGAAGTGCCCGGCCCGCGCGGCCGATCTCCTAAGCCAGCGGGTGAAGGCGATAGAAAAAGCCGGGGCCGATGGGCACTGGGGTTCAGCTCAGTACTTAGAGTTGATGAGCCCGGAGATGGCGGGGCTATTGGATCGCGAGGAGGAGATCTACACGAGCAAAGAGTACCTGACGGAGCTGAAGCTTCGAGGCCTGGAGAAGGGTCAAGGAAGACCAAGCTTCAAGGGCGAAGTCAACAAGGGAGGCAAGAAAGGTCGAGAGAAAGGGAAAGGAAGAGGAGGAAAGCAGGAGAAGACCGGGGAGGCAACATAGAGGAGGTGTCCCCGGAAGGTCACCTGCCAGCTTGGCAGCGCCAGTGGCGAGATGGTTGGGGAACGCAGGCCAGCCCGTTAGCGGTGCTGTCTTTCCTCTGGCATCGTCTTCCCTACTTGCCAACGGAGTTGGGTCAGCTCGCCAAGGCCTTCGTTGTGGATCAGATGCCCCCCGAGGACCCGTCCTCTACTCAGCGTGGCGATGACCTCTTTCCGATCAATGTCAAGGCGGTAGGGGAGTTGCTGCAACGTGAGAGCACCGTGTTGGCGGGAGCTACGTGCCTTGCGGTTACCAGCCTCAATTGCTTGGCTGTGGGTGGCCTTCCTGATCGAGTTCCCTTTCCTCCCGAGAAGCTCACGCAGGCTCAGCTGCTGACAGTGGAGCATGTGGCTCACGCTATGAGGGAGTTGGATACCTTTGGAGTGAAGTGTGAGGGCTTCACGGCTTCCCAAGAGGCTCTCCGGTCTGTGAAGTTTGATTACCAGGGAGAGCCTGTGATGATCATGGAAGACTTGGAGGCGGACAAAGTTATCGCAGCATGGCCAAAAGTTGGGGAGGCCGCTATACAAGATGCGGTGGACTTCTTGGATGGCAACCTTCGGGAGCAGCTTCTACATCCTGACCGTGCTTTGAAGGCCTTGCACGAGTGGCCAGATCGACCACACGTCTCCCGTGTGAGGGCCAGCGACGGCGAGTGGACCAAGATCGTCAAAGCTGCTCACGAAAGGGGTTTGATGGTTGGCATCGAGCCGGAGGAGGTCTTTAGAGACGTGAAGGGTCACCCAGTGCTTAATGGTGCTGGTGGAGTGAAGAAGCTGAAGGAGGTGAACGGTGAGATCTGCACCTTTCAAAGGTTCATCAGCAACTTGATACCCAGCAACATGTATCAAGAGCGGCTGAGTGGTGATGATCGCTTGTTGCCGTACCTTGGACAGCTGACGCTGCTGGAACAGGGACCTGATGAAGAGTGGTTGATCGACAGCGAGGATTTCACCAGCTGCTTCAACCTGTTCCGCATCCCTCCTTGCTGGCACAAGTACATGGCCTTCGGCAAGTTGGTGGACGCTTCAGTGTTTGGAGGGACCCCGGGCAAGAAGGTCTACCCAGCTATGAATGTGCTACCAATGGGGTGGCTCAGCTCGGTGGCGGTCATCCAAGCCATTGTGCGCAAGTTGGTCTTTGACCATGCCGGCGTCCCTGCCCACACAGAGGTGGCCAAAACGCGCCCAATGCCCGACGATGACGACTACACTGTGATCTACCTGGACTCATATGATGAACTTCGTCGTCTTGATCGTGGCTGCGCTCGGGCCTTGGAAGGGGTTATGTCGGACAGGCACAGGGCATTCTTGGATGTCTGCAAAGAAAAAGGTTTGCCGCTCAATGAAGGCAAACGTCTGGTAGCCAGCACCAAGGGATCACTACAAGGCGGTCATCTTGATGGAGTCGCGGGTCGCTATGGGCTGGCGCCGGAAAAGATGGCAGGCATCATTGGACTGGGTGGAGCCTTGTTAGGCCAACCTCGTTGGAGTGAGTTTGAGTTGAGGCACTTTGTTGGCAAAGCCACCTTTGGTATGTGCTTCAGGCGGCCCCTCCTCGCTGTGTTCCAGGAGATCTTTCCCGAGATTCAGCATCTGGTTGATGATGGCCAAGCTGACAAGGCCCCGGACCTTGCGGTGCTGGATGAAATCATCCAGGCGATGGCCTTGACACCCCTCATGTTCACCAACTTGAGGGCGCAGCTGAGTGATGAGATCTCCGTGACAGACGCATCACCAACAGGCGGAGGGGCAGCTGTGTCCAATGCCTTCAGGCCTGAAGCCAGGACCCTAGTGGATGTGGAGCCAGACTTGTGTTATGAGTGCCATGGGCCGGTTGATCCAGAGGACAAGTATCCTTGCCCTACCGCCTGTGGAGGCGTGTTTTGCAGCTTGGAGTGTGTATGGGCACACAGGGACATAGACCATCCCACGGAGCTGGAGTGCCCTCGTCGTGCTTGGAGACCTCCCAGGTTTGGTGAACGGTTCAGTGGCCCAAATGCTCCTTTGAGCAGAGCAGTGGCTCGTCAGGGCCATATTGAGGTGCAGGAACTGTATGATTGGTATCGTGGCCACGACATGTTCACGGAGGAGGGACGACTGAAGTTGGAACAGCTGATGGATGACCCGTACCTGGTCAGCGAACACTGGGCACCAGAGTGCAAGCTGTTCTCAAGGGCCAGGGGGAGGCCCATAAAGCTGGCCAGCGGACGAACCATAGCTGGACCTCAGCCGGTGCGGGATAGGGCACACATCATGGGCTTCCCTTGGCTTTCAGCCCACATGAAAGCGCGGGTCAGGCAATCCAACAACATGGTGCTCAAGGCGTTGAAGAGAGGCAAGGAAAAGCCAAAGTTTAAGCGCTACTGGACAGTGGAGCACCCGCTCCGCTCTTGGATGTGGGACTTCACCCTTGCCAAGGAGTTGGAACAGGAGCCGGATTTTCAGCATGCTCAAGGTTCCAGTTGCTGTTTCGGTGGAGACCGGGAGAAATGGTTTTCATTCTTTGGCAACCTGGAGACTTTGCCTCAGTACCTCCACAAGGACTGCCCTGGACATGCCAACCTCCGCACCTATGAAGTTGAAGAACGAGCTGATGGATCGCTCAGGTTTGATACCGAGGAAGAAGCAGAGTATCCTCGTGCATTGTGCGATGCCTATGCCACAGCACTGCGCCAAGCCATTGATGCTCGAGGCTTCTTCACCATGGTCCAGCAGGATGAGCTTGAGCTCTACTACAAGGGCGAATTGGAGGACTCAACTTCGAGGCTTCAACAGGACCATGTGGCATCAGCGGTGGCTTTTCAGTTGGCACAGCAAGACTTGAAGTTGCGGCCAGGTGCTGAAAGGGCTCACCTTCGCAGCCTCTTGAGACACGCCACCTTCAGAGGCACAGACGTGCGATTGCACGTGGATGTGGAAGGCCTTGAAGGCACAGAGGCTCACGAGGTGCCCTACCTGGCTATGAGGTGGCAATGGCGCACGGTGATGGCCTTCCCTTGGAGGCAAGAAGGTCACATCAATGAGTTGGAGATCAACACGGTTGCCGTTTTCCTCAAGCGGCGTGCACGTTCCAAGCACAACTTCAACACGAAGTTCTTCCATGTGCTGGATTCCATGGTTACCCGGGGCGCATTGGCGAAAGGTCGTAGCAGTTCGAGAAGGTTGAATAGAGTGTGTCGCAAGTGCACCGCCCACTTGGTGGCGATGGACAACTACATGTTCCCCCTGTGGACGATCAGCAGGTGGAACTTCGCAGATAAACCCAGCCGCCTTCATGAGAAATAGGCGAAGGAGGGTTTCTCTTCAGTATGTGGGTTTGCACCCGCGCACTCTGCGAGCCTATCGAACTGCTTTGGATCGTTTCCTGAAGTATGTCAGGAAAAAGTCTTTGGATGTCAATCGACCTCATCGCCTTGACAAACGCCTCTCCGAATTCATTGACCTCTCCTATCAGGAGGGCGAACCTATGTCCTATGCGGGCCACCTTTTGTCTGCTATCAAGAGGTTTCACCCAACCTTGCGCCTTCAACTCCCCATCAGTTCCCAGTACTTCCGGAATTGGCAGAGGGCTTATCACCCGCAGAGAGCGGTGCCAGCATCGTGGGAACTCATTGAAGCTATGATGGGAGTTGCGTTTCACCGGCAAGAAGCCGTGTTTGCTTTGATGTTGGCCTTGGGTTTCAACTGCTTCCTTCGAACCAGTGAGCTCTTGGCCCTGACTTACCAGCATTTAGTGCTGCACCAGTCCCGCAGGGTCCTCAGTGTAATCCTGCCAGGTTCCAAGACCTCTCAAGGGAATCCTCAAGTTCTTTTGGTGACTGATTCCACGTTGGTGGCCTTTGCAACACGGCTGCTGCAGCCTGGTTCACGGCGGCTCCTCTTTCCTAGAGGTGCTCATGTCTTCCGGCGGCTTTTTGCTGAGTGCCTGCAAGAGCTCGGCTTTCACCCGGAAGACTACGCCCCGTACTGCTTGAGACGGGGAGGTGCAACATGGTACTTCCAAACCACCTTGAGCTACGACGCCACAGTGGCTCGAGGCCGTTGGTCGTGCCTCCGCACTGCCCGGCAGTACATCGACGAAGGCACCATGCAGCTAGCGCATGTGAACTGGAGCCGATCGCAAAGACGATTGGTTAAACGCTGGCAGACTGCCAGCCGCTACTATCGGCTAAACCCCGGGGTGGCTTCTTGAGGCTGGTCTTAACCCCCCTTGCGTTTTTTTTCCGGTTCTTTAACCGTTGTTGGGGGGTTTCCTTTTTGTAATTAACTTGGGGTTTTGAGGCTCTTTAGCCGGCTTGTGTGCCTGCCTTCCCTCTTGAGGGGGGCATTTACTAACCCCTGTTTCACACCCGTTACCAACCTAGGTTGTGAGGCAGTGGGTCCTAACCCGAGCCTGTCGGGTTAATTCTTTAGCATGTTAGGTGTATAGGTGTATAGTTGGCTGTGTAGAGCCTCAACTAGCAACTTAGGGGCATCTGGTAAAAGATCCTGCGGCCTTAGCGATAGGAAGTGAGACATTGCATTGAGTGATGTCGTAACAAAGTGTAGCAACGAATATATGTCGAACTCCGTGAGCTCTTGTGGCTCCCCCCACCTTCCCCTTCACCACCATTATTGGTGTGCTTTGACTTTCGGGAAGGCTTTTTTTTTGGGGTTTTGAGGCTCTTTAGCCGGCTTGTGTGCCTGCCTTCCCTCTTGAGGGGGGCATTTACTAACCCCTGTTTCACACCCGTTACCAACCTAGGTTGTGAGGCAGTGGGTCCTAACCCGAGCCTGTCGGGTTAATTCTTTAGCATGTTAGGTGTATAGGTGTATAGTTGGCTGTGTAGAGCCTCAACTAGCAACTTAGGGGCATCTGGTAAAAGATCCTGCGGCCTTAGCGATAGGAAGTGAGACATATTATTATTGCGGAAGCATCTTTGGTAAAATCAGATAAAAATCACCACATGATAGTATATGCCAACAATAGTTAGCTAGTTCCTGATTAAGCATAAGTACCATATATCATATATGAACTCTACTGCTACTATGAATTGTCACAATTGTCATTGTGAACGTTACCAATCACTTGCAGCCCCACACAGAGAAGGAACAAAAGAGAGGGGACATAAGTTACGATTGAGTTCCGATTCGTTCCATATTATTGTGATTTTATTTAACCATGTTCATCCAATGTTCATCCAATGTTCATCCAAATCAGTTACGATTCGCTCATCCATGTTCATCCCAGCCTCCTACGTTTCAGGTGTGTCACTGGCATATTGGCTCAAGGCCCAGGCTAGGAAGCCCCTACCTCACAGCCTCGGCCCCCGGAGTTTCAGGCGGCATCCGGTGTTGATTCATGTGGGCCATGGTGGTGTCTGGGGAGCATGTAGCAGGGAAGGATCATCCAATTTTACCTGGTTCACCTGAACATAGTGCACAAGAAGGGTTGGCTGATGAGCTGATCATCGACACAAATTGTGCTAGAAGATTGAGATGCATCACTCAGGCAAGGTGCTTGTCTTATGCTTTCCCTGACATTCCCTGACCGGTTGTTGACAAGAAGATGTTTTTTCCCTTTCTGCAAGGCATTAGCCCTCATCATAGCATATGATTGCTATTATCAACCATCCCTATGCCAACCAACCCAGTGAGCTTGATGCTGCCATTGTCCATCCAATGGCCGCACAATGCTACTGGGCGGGTCGGACTGGAAAGACTTGCAGCAGATGGTGGCAGGGGCTTAGTCGATTTTTCAGAGATAGCAGTCGCGAACCTATGGGAGGTCCCAAACACATGATCAGCAACCCCACATTTTGCCAGAGCACAGCTGCTATTTAAGATAGTTCCTCTATTAAAACATTGTGATGTCTAGTTTCCAGCTTAGTTTGCCCAGAGGGTAGCGGCCAGCACATGCTTGCACCTGAAAATGAATGAGAAGGCACAGCCCTGCTAGGTCCGGTTCCTCTCGGACATCCATACGCATCTACGACATTTCTACATACCTATTTTGCAATAGAAAGTTGTGGGCTCAGCTCATGGACGGTGAAACATCAAAAGGCTCAAGGTCTTCATCGATGTAATCCTGATACTTCATTCGCAACTGCATGTTGTTTGCAACTTCTGTTCTTTCAGATTTTAAACGGATGCATAAGAAACAATTTGCTTGAAGGATCTTGAAGGGTAGCTGAGGAGCTCGTTTGGATATGCTTGCATTTTCAAATTTTTTCAGCCGTTCCTCTCCAATCGATAGTGGATTTCATCAGCTCACGCTCCGTGGGTTTGGCCTTCACTGAGGCTTTTCGAACCGAACATGTGGCGCAGCTTCTTGATAGCGACGGGCGCTCTTTCGGCGCTTGTCAAGGGGGATGTGACTCTTGGCACCACGCCATGGCCCCCTGCACCAATGCAGGATCCATCAGGATCCCTTTGTTCGGGGTTTGTGTCCCCTTTTCCACTTATGGAATTCTCAATAATCTAAGACCTTTCAAATTTATGTTGTATATTCAACAACAATCGAATCAGTCAGTATGATCGAAGTCAGATTACCCTTTGCAGAACCAATCCAGCAAATCGAACCCATCACTTTCATCCACTGCGATCATGAGATCATGGACAACAACCTTTCTTTGGGACTGAAATGGTTGCTTGTTATTGCTTGTTGTTGACGGTGATACTTTTGTTGGACCAGCTGAATAAGCAGAACAGCTGAATGAGGACTACCATGGCCTACCATGGCCTACATTTTCGCTGAGGACTCTCTCTGAGTGCACACTGGGACAATGCCTTCCCGAAGAGGTCCAGAGCTCTGAAGCAGAGTGGATCATGGCCTCAAGTCGTTGGAGACACAGGGTCCCCATAAAAGCTGACGGAATTTGCCTTCTTGATGCATCTCCCAATATCCCCATTGTCAGGGGGTGATGTGGGATCTTTTTTGTGATATCCCAATTCTCCATGGAAATGCAAGCCCGCCGGTCGCGTTTGGCTGTCAGGTGGGTGCACAGGTAGTGGGTGATGATCAAGCATCGCCTGCCGTGGGTCTGATGCAGACCTTCTTGAATCTGCGCTGCAGGGAATGCTGGAATGGGGAAAGGAGAATGCCTTGGTTGGCACTGATTCCAGTGCGACTGCACGGAAGATCTCTGGTGTTTTTGTTTGTTGACTTGGGAGGAAAGAAAGAGATCAGAAAGCGTCCCTCAACTCAGCCAATCTCAGCCATTTTCTTGCCAAATTTCAATGCTTCGTGCTGAGACTGGCGATCAGCTTCGCGCACAGACTGTTGTGGGTGCCGCCGGCGGATACGGCGGGTACCAAGGAAATATCGGCTCCGAGACGAAAAGCCGGAAGCTTCGCTTCCTTCAACTGAGCTTCGACAAGCTCCAATACTCAACACGTCTGCTCCAGGCCGGGGATGGGAAGGGCATTTGGATGTTACTTCCATGTATCACATGTATATGTACAAGATAGAATGTGTACATATGCATAAATGCTACGACTTTCTCTGGTACAATCATTACATACTATTTGATATTATTCATGTAATACATGGTATTTCTCTTGTGATTCAATGTGCGCATCTTTGTTTCATGCTGCTCCTCCTGGACCGCCGCCCCAGGTGTGGAGCCTCTGAATCCTTATCGCTTGCGCTCGGTTTCAGGCGCCTGCCCTTTGAGCAAAGACATGGGGATTGAGGCCCGGCGCCGAGGGAAGGATAGGTCGAAGATGGTCGAAGCCCTTGGAGCTTGGCATATCAACCAGGGCCTCGTGGTTGACATCAGATGAATGGTTTCTAAGAGTTGGTGTGGAGGTATGTGGGGGTGATATCAGTTGAGACTGGTGGTTTCTAAGGATGTCAGGATGAGATGCAGCAATCACACGAACGACGTTGAAGCATGTTGAAGCTACTTCGTTGGATTGGGACGGCCGTGCAGTGACGACTAAACTGAAAAAAGTTGAAGCACCGCCTGTAGCAATATCTCCCAAGGGGGTGGGACAAGTAATATTCACCAACATTGATCATGTCCCTCGCATCCCTGTTTCTGCCTGCTTCGGCTTCAGACTGTCTAACAGGAGCAGTCTCCAAGGGTTGGAAACCACACTAGTGTACTGTACTGTTGCCATATTCTCTCCATGTGTAGACGTGTAATTCGTCGGGATTGCACAAAGTGATTTCACGAAGATTTAGAAACACCCAAACGTAGAATACCTGTGCATGTTTACCACGATTACTCACGTATGACTACACACACATATACATTCGTGTAAGATCTATGATGTATTCACTTGTTCCTACGCGCATGTATGGGCAAAAACACCGCTATGCATTGGCTATGCATATAGACATATGCCCGCACGCGCACACACACACACACGCACTTTTTAAAACCCCGTAAACACGTGGGTATACTTTGATAAATAAGAATTAAATAAATAAATAGATTAAATATATATATATATATATATATATTTGACTACCCACTGTATATTAACAAGAATGTGCACGGGCAAGAAGAATGTATTTCTATTCTATGTGGGCGGCATCAGCCTTTGGTGAATTGTTTTTAATTTGGGTGTTAGAGGGTACGGGGCCTGGCTTTAGGGTACCGGCCCAGTATGACTGTTGTCTTGGCAGGTGCCTTTGTCCATTGGGAGCATTGCAAGGTTGCAGACCTTTCAAGCCATAGGTATCTCAGCAGTCTCAGCAGCAGCAATTGCGTGGACAAATCGGGAGGCAAACATATCAGACATTTTGGATTCACAATCAGGTTTTGATTGTTCCGCATTTTTGATGGATCTCACCCACGTCACACTCAAAGTTGGATGGAGTTTAACCAGGGCCATACTTGTAATGCACTGAAATGCATGTCTGAGGGCAAACCGTTGGACGCCCCGGCAAAAAAAAGTGAATTTCTGAGCCTGTCTCACCTTCCTCACAGATCTCTGCTTCAGCGGCACTTTCAACTTTAAACCAAGCAGGTGGGGCAGGCAGATCTGTGGCTCCAAATCTTCAAATCGAATTCGTGGCTCTCAGGTAGATCTGACCAGCAGGCTATTGAAACTCACTGAACTCAGTATTTTTTTGGCAATGAATTCACTGTATGCCTATAAAAACCATGGCCATCCATGGCCCGCAACATCCAAGCACTACCATCCACCAACCTCAACCCTTCGCTGTGCCACACTTAGTGCTAGTGCCTTGTTGTTTGGGGCAGCACCAAGGCTTTATCCAAGCTTTGCCCCACTGTGGCCTGACGAGTTTGAACTCCGTGAGCGAGCTCATTGCGTCAGGAGCGCGCCCGGTGACCAGCAGACGCAGTGACCACCCTCTGGTAAACTGACATGACATTACAATGGAAGATCCTGGAAAATCCAACATAGATATACACATAAATGGATGATTTCCCACGGGTTTCCTAGCAAAATGGTGGACTTTCCAGCCAGCCATGTTAGTTTACCAGAGGGTAGCGATGATTCAGAATCCCTGGACGAAGCAGATGCCATTTGATTGGATACTGACTATCGGAGATGATCAATCAGTTGTGCATCGAGAACCATTTTTTTAATGTGTAAATAATATATATATATATATATGTGTGTGTATATATATATTTACTGTATATATATATATATAATTAGATCATGGTTATAAATATGATTAAAGCCAGTTATTAGTAATTAGATTAATCAAGGAATCAATAAGAGCATTTGATAGCCATAGGTAAGTGGCGGTTGCAAAATACTGCACAAAATTCAACAGATTGGGCAATCACTTTAATTGCCAAGTGGCTGCAGAGTGGTCCCAACCAGCAATGCTGGTGCCAATGGAGATGATGGCATCAATTCTGAGGGTGCCTTACACGGCCAGAGGCCACAAGACCATGGCTCAAGATGTTCCCTCCAGGATTCTCCCACCAGATGTGCCAAGACTTTCTACCCCCTGTGGTTTCACCAGGACAGGATGTTTTTGCACATAATCGCTTGGCCAAGAACATGGCAGCTGCTTGGGGCGTGATCGCTGTGACCCTGATGCTATGGTTGCTAGACTTGAGTGGAGGGGGGGGAACCTCGTTTTCTTGGTGCGTGGTTTCCATTTCGTCTCTTGCTTTGGGACGACAGCTGGTAAGCAGCTGAGGTCTTTCATTTCAGTGGCAGTTGTACCCAGGAAGGGTACCACACCTGCAGTGAAAGCGGGCCTTGCAGATGACCATCAGGAGCCACGGAGAAGCGTTGGGGCGAGTGGATGTCCATCTCGAGGGTTGGCAACGGTTGCCCAAGCAATGGTGGGATAGTGTTGAAACGGCCCAGCCCATGCCGCCCATGCCGCCCATGCCGCCCATGCAGCCGCCAATCCATGGTTCCTGAAAGGCTCGGGGGTCGCGCCAGGCCTACGCCCGGGGCCTGTTTCACTACATTTCGCTGGGTTGGTGCGATGAGTTGGTGGGTCGCTATGGGAAGTGTAGCCACGCAGTCATCGACGACAACGAGATCATCTGCAATCGACGGGACTGATGGGACCTCCGATGGACCTCCGTGAAATTGATTAATTTAGGGGTTGCCACTGTAGCACAAGGGGATACAAGGGGCCTTTGGCATTCTTTTGCAGGTGTTGCCGCTCATGCTTGCCGTTTGAAGATGCAGTTGTGGATGGTGGATGCTTCTTGTACCACGGCAGATATTGATATGTAAATATATACATATATATATATATATTTATATTCATATGTATTTGTATGTGTAGTTGTTGGTAAATTCTCCTGCACAAAGAGACAAGTAGACTTATATACGTTCATGTATTTATGTCAACATTTTCACATACACACGAGTTGTGTCTATATCATTCTCTGTGTCACACTTAGCTCCAGACCATCGTTTTTGCCAGGTTCTGGCGACTGAACAGTGCATGTGCGATTCACAATGCCATGTACCGGTATGTCTTGTTTCTTAAGATTGGGGACCCCAAAAATTAGTGGTTTATTGTTCTAAAATGGTTGTAAAAAATTGATGATCTGGAGGGATCCCCATTTTGAGAAACACCCCTGTGGAGGACGATGCTTTTGAGCCGTACGTGAAGTTCAAGCATTTCTGGGAAGAGGAGGTGAAGAGATCTGGTTCAGTTGACAAGGCGCCCACGTTCCATTTTGCGGCGCCGCAACGTAACCGTGCTTGCAAGATGTCCCCCAGCCAAAGACGATCAGAGCCCCTGAATTTCTTTGCCTTTCGGATGTTTTCTTTTTTTCATGGCCCAAAAGTCGAACAGACATTGGATGCATCAGAATGGCGCAGGAAGACCAGTTTACTGTACCACCTTTCAGATCCTTTCAGCTGCTGCTGCTCCCTGCATCTCCCTTCGATCCCTTGGCAGGCTTGGATAACTCGTGCGCTCTTCAGAACAGTTGGCTGGAAGGCATGTTCTCTCATGCTGATACTGTCCGTGGTGGAGCAGCTCAGTGGTTCAGTGTCTCGGAACACCACTTTGCTGAAGACACACTTGCGTGTCAATTGCATGCCGTTGGAAACACATACGCAACATGCGTGTGTTGACCGGCCTGTAATTCTGGATTCAACATATTCATAAAGTTCAGTTGCAAATTTTGCCAAAACGAGTTGGTGTTCCTTTTCTTGGACGGGAGGTTGACATAACAGCAGGTAGTGCAATATGTTTATGCTGGGAGGCTTGAATATTTGGATGTTTGTGTTGTTTGGAGTTTTCTTATTTTTCTTGCCGAGACATGCCCATAGCTGCACCACTGTGTGGGATTTCCCCTGGGCAACCCTGGGCTTTGAGTATTTGCAATCTAATCTATGATATCTATGCGTGCCAGCACCGTCCGAAGACTGTTTTTTTTGGTAACTGTTCAGTTATATTATAGCAATATCTGCTTGGGGAACAAGGTTCAACTCACAAAGTCCTGCAGCTTCTTCTTTGCAGCTGAACAAGTGAGCACATCCATGAGTTGAGTCAACGCTCCTCCAAAATAGGAAGTGATAGGATGAATTTACGACACCTACTTGTTATTCATATATATATATACATATATATATATATATTTCTTTTTCTTTTTTTGCATCGCATGGAACTTCCCAATTCTGACGACAGAAAGCGGGCAGCTTGCACTGTCGGATGGCCAATCTGGTATCATTTATTGCAGGTTGCAATGGTGAATTGGACCATACAAACCGTGAATTCCCAAGCATGCCATTGCCTTCGGGTTCACGTTAGCAATGACATTGAACATCAGTGAACACGCCCCAGACAGAAAATGTAAGTACCGTTTATTCAAGCCTTGGGCTCGCTTGGTCATTGGTATGGCTTGGAATCTTGGAAACGTGGCGGCAATGAAAGTTCTGCGATGCAGGGCGGGACATCACATATCGCACACATGCACACACGGATGGATGGATGGATGGATGGATAGATAGATCTCATGTATGAGTGTATGTGATATATCGCAAGTGGAAAGCATTCCTTGGAATTTGCTGGACCCCAGTCGCCCATGGATATGGGGGCGTCCTCCCTGGCATGGCCAACCAAGCTCTTCATGGTCTTCGGGATCAACCTCTTCCTGACCTCGTTGGAAGATCTGGATACGTGCCGTGGCAGGAGATGAAGGGCTTACCATGACTCGTCGATGCAAATGGTGAATCACCATGGGTACCCACCATGATTTATCATAATAGTCATAGTGAATCAATGGTTTTCTCACCGCGCTTAAGATGGGTTAATTTTCAACAAGCAACCATACATCCCGGCTTGATTCATGATAGGACATATTTTGCAAGAGTGCTGGCTTTCAAAACGTGAAGGGTTGCTGTGCCAAACAGCAATTTATTGGCGATTTTTCTCACAGACTGTGGGTTGACATTCTGGAATCCTGCGATGTCACGGGGTGTAAGGCTAGCCAACCAAAATGATTGTAATGTAATGTAATTGTTGCTTCGTTATTGTTGCTAGATGGTGTAGGGGATGTAGGGGACTAGGCTACACAAGCTGGATCCAGCCGGACAGGTTTCATAGTTAATCATCATAGCTCCACCAGCCACACTACTGTTGGACAGGATCTTAGATGATTGTTTCTTTCATTTCCACATATTTCATATATTTCCACCATTTTTTGGTTTACAATTCTGGCATGTGCTTTGAATAAGTTGAGCCAGGGCATCATTATTCAAGGATAGGTGCGCAATTTTGCCAGAACGATGCCGGCCTGGTGGGGTCTAGAAAATCAGGTTTCGGAAGCTCCACCCGAATGAGCCGGAGGATTATCTGACGCCAACCATCATGCGCCTTGGCATGGGCGAGCCGTCGGATTGAGAGGATGTCAAAAGATGCATCAGCTGATGTGTGTTTTTCTGAGTTGATTTCTTCTCCCTGGTATTGCTTTTTTTTTGAGAGCGGGTCATTATACAGGCCCCATTTTTTCATGGTTTTGAGAGGTTTTAATTATTTCCAAGTACTTGTAATAAAGATTATCTAAATAAGATTGAAGCACTTTCATCCCTTGCAAACCCCTGCATTCAACGCTTAAAATGTACGACACTATAAAATTTGTTTACCTATATTTGTAAATGTTCAAAGAACATCAGGAAGTGGTTACATGTATTCATGGCTATTAGAATCTAACGATGCCTGAATGCCCATGGGCTGGGCTACATTCTGTGGATACCAGATTGGAAACTAGAGCACTGATTCAATACTACCTTTGGAATTAACTCTGCTCTGTTGATACCTGGTTGCAATCTCCAATCCACTGCTGCATTGCTTCCTGTATAGTTGGGTGATATGGGATGAGATGAATTGTGTTGCAATCTGGTTGCCTATGGTAAGCTAGTGCCCAACTACTTACTGGATAGAATTCCCCTTGTGAAGATTTGGTTGCAATCGATAATGCACTTATGTCTTACCACCCGTGGGTTCATGTACCCATGCATTATTACCTATGAGACCAGCTGCATTCGATCAGTCCCTGGTTAAAATCTACCTTGCACTTCTGCCATGTACAGCATATATTGGTATTTGGTTGTTACTTATTATGTGCTTATGCCTTGCTTCCTGCCCATAAAAGCAGCTGCTGGGATAACCAGATGATATGTAAGCCGGGTTGGGTTTATACTACTTTGGGCTGGGGCACATAGTTCATTCGAGTCTAACTATCAATGGCACAGGCTGCAGCCTGTAAAGATCTGCTTGCAATCTATCATGTTCATGCACTTCTGGCTTGCTACTTTGGGACTAAAATAGTTTCATGCCACATGCAGTACATTGCCACTTGGTTGCAAACTATCATGGACTTATGTCTTGCTAGCTAGGGGATTGGCTCCCACAGGAATGGTAACTAACATTTATAGAAATATTTTTTTGTTTAGATGTTTATATATATATATATATTTATATTGCCTTAGTTGGGTTCTATTGCAAAACCAGTGCCTAAGTACCCATGGGTTAAGCTGCATTCTATTGGAAACTGCATTCTATTGGATCCTCATAGGGCATTTCTGCTTTCCTACCTACAGAGTTGGGTCATATGGGCTGACATGCATTATATTGCAACCTGGTTGTAGCCTCTGTGGTGATAGTGCCTAATTGCATTACACATGGGATGTACTGCAGCTTACAATATTTACAATTTTAGCCAGCTTGATCTCAAATTTGATGGCAATTTACATGCCATTTTGGCAATTGAATCCCCAAGTGGTGGTAACACTTTGTAAAACCTCGGTTGGGTTCCTGAAAAGTAATGCCCAAGTGCCCATGGGCAAAGCTGCCTTATATTGATGCCTGGTTGCCATCTATCATAGATGTCTGCTTTCTTACCTATAGAGCTGTGTCATATGGGGTGACATACATTATATTGCTACA